>JALJAT010000314.1:15000-21115 GCA_034768735.1 Schistosoma mekongi | reverse complement strand
GCTATAAGGAAGTGTCTTTTATTTACTTTTGTTGGTGATTATATAATTTCTAGATTTGGTGGTCAAAAAAAGAATCAAGTTGATACTAAAATATATGGTAAAATATTTAGATTAATTTATATGTTTATTCTTTTATTAGGGTTATCTGGGTTTCCTTTTATGGGTTTATATTTTAGGAAGCATGTGTTCTTGAGTAGTGTAGTCAGTATGAGTTATTTTAGGATAATATTTTTGTTGTTTGTGATAGTAGGTTTAATGTTATCTAGGGCTTATAGTGTGCGATTATTTATTATATTTTTTGGTGGATTAACCTTTGGTTGTTATACTACGCGTATGTGTTTTTATATAGTTTTAATAGTTCCAATGATTGGTACATTTTTGGGATATCATTTAAGTTTTAGTTTATTTAATTATTTTAGTGGGTTTATGAGTTTGTTAAGGTTATTTATTCTTTTATTATGTTTATTGGTGTATTGTTAGGGGTATATATAGGTTATTGGTGTTCTGAATATAGTAAGAGTTGAATTGGTTATTTATGTGGGATTGATTATTTGGTTTATATGTATAATTGTTTTATGAGGATTTTTTGAGATTATGTATTTTTGGGTATTTTTCGTTGAGGAGGTAGGGTTATTTGATTATATTTGTTATTTGGTTAATAGATTTTCTGTTAGTTATATGTTGAGGTTTCGTGTTTAGTTTTTGGTACGTTTATTGTTGTATTATATTATTTTTTTTTAAAATGTGTAGTTAATATATTGTTTAAAATTGTTGATTATAATGTGTATTATAATAATTATTCTTTCTTTCCAAGTAAGAGATCTCATGTGTATATTTGAGCATTATAAGGTAATGAGTGTTATTTTCTTTGGTTCAATTGGTATTAATGGTTTTTTATATTACCATGTATTTTTTTTTAATCATCCTTTTATTTTATTAATTGATAATTGGTTTATGAGTTATTTAGTTTTAAAATATGTTGTTTGGGATTTATTTACTATTAAGGAAGATCGTATGCTTGGGTTTTGGTTATTTTTATTGACTGAGATTATAATTTTTGCTACAATGTTATTGACTTGTTTATGATTTCAGGATTATTATAGTAAGCCTATAGCTTATTGCTTATGGTATTCCTATGTTGGAGACTTATATATTGATAAGGACGTCTTTTTTTTATGACTACTTATCATTGTTTGATTAAGACTGATGAGCGGCATCTTATTTAAATTGTAGAATACTTTATTTCTTTTGCTTTTATGATCTTAGCTGTTTGGGAGATTATAAATAGCAATGCTAGGAGATTGCATAATCCTCATTTCTGCTGCTTGTTTTTTTAACAATAGCTTGCATTTATTCATGTTATTATAGGTACTGTTGGTTGACTGAGTTAGATTATTATGATAGGTCGAAGTTGGTTCGTCGATATAGGAAAATAATAATTTTATATTGGCATTTTGTAGATTATATATGGTTGTTTGTTTATTTAATAGTTTATGTATTAGTATAGTGTGGTTAATCAGGTGTTGTTATGGCATATAGATTTTTCGTGTCTGTGGAGTTAATTAGTAGATTAACGATTAATGATTTTTTAGTAGAGTTTTATGTAGGTTATAATGTAAACTGTTAGTTTGTGGTGCTAAAGAATTTAATGTTTAAACTAAAATATTTAATGTTGAAGATTATTCGTTTTAATTTAATAGATTTGCCTACAAAATTGTCTATAACATATTTTTGGTGTGTTGGTTTTATGATTAGTGCTTTTATGATAATTCAGGTTTTTTCTGGTATAGTTTTGTCATTATTTTATGATGTTTTGGGTAAATTTTCGATGTTAATGATGTGAACTGATGATAATATTTATTGTTGGATTATTCGTTATATTCATATATGGTGTGTAAGGATTATATTTTTTCTTGTTTATGTTCATATTGGTCGTAGATTGTATTATAGAAGTTATCGTATGATAGGGGTTTGAAAAGTTGGGTTTTTTATTTATGTTATTTTAATGGTAGAAGCTTTTCTTGGATATATTTTACCGTGGCATCAAATGTCATATTGAGCTGCTACTGTTTTGACTTCTATTATACTTAGTGTGCCTGTTGTTGGGGGTTTAATATTTAGTTATGTTGTTGGTGGTTTTTCAGTAACATTAATTGATACATTAGTTCGTGTATTTCCTGTGCATATAAGTTTAGGATTTATTTTATTAGGATTAATAGTTTTACATTTGTTTTATTTGCATCAAAGTGGTTCTACTAGTCCATTGTTTTTTTATAAAGGATATAGTGATTGTGTGTATTTTCATAGATATCATACGATTAAGGATTTGTTTGCTTTTATGGTAGTAATAGTTTTTAGTAATTTTTTAGTTTTAGTTTTTTTTTTAATTTAATAGATTTGCCTACAAAATTGTCTATAACATATTTTTGGTGTGTTGGTTTTATGATTAGTGCTTTTATGATAATTCAGGTTTTTTCTGGTATAGTTTTGTCATTATTTTATGATGTTTTGGGTAAATTTTCGATGTTAATGATGTGAACTGATGATAATATTTATTGTTGGATTATTCGTTATATTCATATATGGTGTGTAAGGATTATATTTTTTCTTGTTTATGTTCATATTGGTCGTAGATTGTATTATAGAAGTTATCGTATGATAGGGGTTTGAAAAGTTGGGTTTTTTATTTATGTTATTTTAATGGTAGAAGCTTTTCTTGGATATATTTTACCGTGGCATCAAATGTCATATTGAGCTGCTACTGTTTTGACTTCTATTATACTTAGTGTGCCTGTTGTTGGGGGTTTAATATTTAGTTATGTTGTTGGTGGTTTTTCAGTAACATTAATTGATACATTAGTTCGTGTATTTCCTGTGCATATAAGTTTAGGATTTATTTTATTAGGATTAATAGTTTTACATTTGTTTTATTTGCATCAAAGTGGTTCTACTAGTCCATTGTTTTTTTATAAAGGATATAGTGATTGTGTGTATTTTCATAGATATCATACGATTAAGGATTTGTTTGCTTTTATGATAATTCAGGTTTTTTCTGGTATAGTTTTGTCATTATTTTATGATGTTTTGGGTAAATTTTCGATGTTAATGATGTGAACTGATGATAATATTTATTGTTGGATTATTCGTTATATTCATATATGGTGTGTAAGGATTATATTTTTTCTTGTTTATGTTCATATTGGTCGTAGATTGTATTATAGAAGTTATCGTATGATAGGGGTTTGAAAAGTTGGGTTTTTTATTTATGTTATTTTAATGGTAGAAGCTTTTCTTGGATATATTTTACCGTGGCATCAAATGTCATATTGAGCTGCTACTGTTTTGACTTCTATTATACTTAGTGTGCCTGTTGTTGGGGGTTTAATATTTAGTTATGTTGTTGGTGGTTTTTCAGTAACATTAATTGATACATTAGTTCGTGTATTTCCTGTGCATATAAGTTTAGGATTTATTTTATTAGGATTAATAGTTTTACATTTGTTTTATTTGCATCAAAGTGGTTCTAATTGTTCAATGATGATTCTTGGTGTAAAGAAATATTTATGTGGTGGTTGGGTGATATTGGATAAATTGTCATGTTTGATGTTAACATTAACCTTAATTATATGTCTTGTTTTGTGATTAGTTGAAGTTAAGAGTGTAGTTTTGTATATAAGAATTGCTAGATCTATGGTTACATATGTTGTATCTAAATCTTTAGTATTTTGGTTTTTTTACGAGCTTTCAATTATTAGAGCTTTATATTTATTGATTGTGAATAGTCCTTATCCGGAACGTTATGTTTCTAGATGATATTTTGGTGGATATATCATATTAGGGAGTGTTCCTTTATTAGTGGGGATATGTTTTGTAGGTTTAAGTAAAGGTAGATTTAAAGTTATTATGTGAGGTAATGAAGGTTCTGAGATTAGTAGGATGTATTTGTTGATAATTTTAATATTTTTAACTAAGATTCCTGTATTTCCGTTTCACGGATGATTGCCATTAGTTCATGCTGAGGCTAGTAGTCCTGTAAGTATTATATTGAGAGGTTATATAATGAAGTTAGGTTTGGTTGGATTAGTACGATTATGTGGGTGTGTATTAGTTGATTATTTATATGGTTATTCTATATTTTTATTGGGTTATAGAGTAGTTTATTTAATTGCGGCTATGTTGGAGTGTGATGCAAAGCGTTGATTAGCTTATTTGAGTTTATCTCATATGTTAATAGGAATGTGTATATTGTTAAGTTCTTCATATTGTGGAGATTATTATGCATTTGTGTATTGTTTAGGTCATGGATTGTCGGTTTGTTTATCATTTATGATTATATGATTTGGTTATGAGATATCTGGTTCTCGTAAATGAAGTATTTTAGTTAAGATAATAGGTGGTGGTCTTATAATGCATGTTGTTGCTGGATTTATATTTTTAAATGTGTGTGGTTTTCCACCAACTTTACAATTTTTTGGTGAGTTGTGGTTAGTTATAAAATATGTTACTATTAGGGATTTTATATGTTTAATTTTAGTTAGCATTTATATATTTATTAATTTTTTATGTTTGAATATGATATTCTAATTGTTCAATGATGATTCTTGGTGTAAAGAAATATTTATGTGGTGGTTGGGTGATATTGGATAAATTGTCATGTTTGATGTTAACATTAACCTTAATTATATGTCTTGTTTTGTGATTAGTTGAAGTTAAGAGTGTAGTTTTGTATATAAGAATTGCTAGATCTATGGTTACATATGTTGTATCTAAATCTTTAGTATTTTGGTTTTTTTACGAGCTTTCAATTATTAGAGCTTTATATTTATTGATTGTGAATAGTCCTTATCCGGAACGTTATGTTTCTAGATGATATTTTGGTGGATATATCATATTAGGGAGTGTTCCTTTATTAGTGGGGATATGTTTTGTAGGTTTAAGTAAAGGTAGATTTAAAGTTATTATGTGAGGTAATGAAGGTTCTGAGATTAGTAGGATGTATTTGTTGATAATTTTAATATTTTTAACTAAGATTCCTGTATTTCCGTTTCACGGATGATTGCCATTAGTTCATGCTGAGGCTAGTAGTCCTGTAAGTATTATATTGAGAGGTTATATAATGAAGTTAGGTTTGGTTGGATTAGTACGATTATGTGGGTGTGTATTAGTTGATTATTTATATCTGGTTTTATACCAATTGGTAGTCCAATATTATTATCACCGTTTGTGTGTATAATTGAGTTAGTAAGATATATTATACGTCCTATTGTTTTATTAATTCGTCCATTTGTTAATATTAGTGCTGGTGTATATTTTGGAATAGGTTTAGGAAGAATAAGATTTCTTTTGGATTATTATTATAATTGTTAGAAGCTAGGTGTAAGTTATTGCATATTCTTGTTTTGGTCAAGAGGGTGGTTAGATGCCAGTTTCTTAAGTTATATATTTAGTGGGAGTATTATAGGTTTTATTGTTTATGGTTTAATTATATGTTCTCCAGGTAATATGAGTTATGAATATAATGGTGGTTTAGATAAATTATTGTCTTGTATAATTTATTTAAGTTTGTTGAATTTATTTCTATTTATTGTGATATAAATTTTGTAATAGTAAAAGTTGAATATTGATTATAATTGTTAGAAGCTAGGTGTAAGTTATTGCATATTCTTGTTTTGGTCAAGAGGGTGGTTAGATGCCAGTTTCTTAAGTTATATATTTAGTGGGAGTATTATAGGTTTTATTGTTTATGGTTTAATTATATGTTCTCCAGGTAATATGAGTTATGAATATAATGGTGGTTTAGATAAATTATTGTCTTGTATAATTTATTTAAGTTTGTTGAATTTATTTCTATTTATTGTGATATAAATTTTGTAATAGTAAAAGTTGAATATTGATTATAATTGTTAGAAGCTAGGTGTAAGTTATTGCATATTCTTGTTTTGGTCAAGAGGGTGGTTAGATGCCAGTTTCTTAAGTTATATATTTAGTGGGAGTATTATAGGTTTTATTGTTTATGGTTTAATTATATGTTCTCCAGGTAATATGAGTTATGAATATAATGGTGGTTTAGATAAATTATTGTCTTGTATAATTTATTTAAGTTTGTTGAATTTAT
>JALJAT010000314.1:0-10000 GCA_034768735.1 Schistosoma mekongi | reverse complement strand
CATTGCCTGTACTTGCTGCTGGGATAACTATGTTATTGTTTGATCGTAAATTTGGTACTGCTTTTTTTGAGCCAGCCGGTGGTGGTGATCCTGTGTTATTTCAACATTTATTTTGATTTTTTGGTCATCCTGAGGTTTATGTTTTAATTTTGCCTGGTTTTGGAATAGTGAGTCATATATGTATGACTTTGAGTAAAAATAATTCTTTGTTTGGTTATTATGGTTTAGTGTGTGCTATGGGTTCTATAGTGTGTTTGGGTAGAGTAGTTTGAGCTCATCATATGTTTATGGTTGGTATGGATGTGAAGACTGCAATTTTTTTTAGTTCTGTTACTATGATAATAGGTATACCTACTGGTATTAAGGTGTTTTCTTGATTATATATGTTGAGTGGTTGTGGGTTACGGGTTATTGATCCTGTAGTTTGATGAATTGTTGGTTTTATATTTTTATTTACGGTGGGTGGAGTTATTGGTTTAGTGTAGTTAGTTCCTTATTCCCTTATAGGGTATAGTCCTTATTGGTTTAGTGTAGTTAGTTCCTTATTCCCTTATAGGGTATAGTCCTTATTGGTTTAGTGTACTTAGTTCCTTATTCCCTTATAGGGTATAGTCCTTATTGGTTTAGTGTAGTTAGTTCCTTATTCCCTTATAGGGTATAGTCCTTATTGGTTTAGTGTACTTAGTTCCTTATTCCCTTATAGGGTATAGTCCTTATTGGTTTAGTGTAGTTAGTTCCTTATTCCCTTATAGGGTATA
Organism: Schistosoma mekongi; assembly: GCA_034768735.1. NCBI lineage: Eukaryota > Metazoa > Platyhelminthes > Trematoda > Strigeidida > Schistosomatidae > Schistosoma > Schistosoma mekongi. The sequence continues at coordinate 9,242 of JALJAT010000314.1, read as the reverse complement.
GTCCTTATTGGTTTAGTGTAGTTAGTTCCTTATTCCCTTATAGGGTATAGTCCTTATTGGTTTAGTGTAGTTAGTTCCTTATTCCCTTATAGGGTATAGTCCTTATTGGTTTAGTGTAGTTAGTTCCTTATTCCCTTATAGGGTATAGTCCTTATTGGTTTAGTGTAGTTAGTTCCTTATTCCCTTATAGGGTATAGTCCTTATTGGTTTAGTGTAGTTAGTTCCTTATTCCCTTATAGGGTATAGTCCTTATTGGTTTAGTGTAGTTAGTTCCTTATTCCCTTATAGGGTATAGTCCTTATTGGTTTAGTGTAGTTAGTTCCTTATTCCCTTATAGGGTATAGTCCTTATTGGTTTAGTGTAGTTAGTTCCTTATTCCCTTATAGGGTATAGTCCTTATTGGTTTAGTGTAGTTAGTTCCTTATTCCCTTATAGGGTATAGTCCTTATTGGTTTAGTGTAGTTAGTTCCTTATTCCCTTATAGGGTATAGTCCTTATTGGTTTAGTGTAGTTAGTTCCTTATTCCCTTATAGGGTATAGTCCTTATTGGTTTAGTGTAGTTAGTTCCTTATTCCCTTATAGGGTATAGTCCTTATTGGTTTAGTGTAGTTAGTTCCTTATTCCCTTATAGGGTATAGTCCTTATTGGTTTAGTGTAGTTAGTTCCTTATTCCCTTATAGGGTATAGTCCTTATTGGTTTAGTGTAGTTAGTTCCTTATTCCCTTATAGGGTATAGTCCTTATTGGTTTAGTGTAGTTAGTTCCTTATTCCCTTATAGGGTATAGTCCTTATTGGTTTAGTGTAGTTAGTTCCTTATTCCCTTATAGGGTATAGTCCTTATTGGTTTAGTGTAGTTAGTTCCTTATTCCCTTATAGGGTATAGTCCTTATTGGTTTAGTGTAGTTAGTTCCTTATTCCCTTATAGGGTATAGTCCTTATTGGTTTAGTGTACTTAGTTCCTTATTCCCTTATAGGGTATAGTCCTTATTGGTTTAGTGTAGTTAGTTCCTTATTCCCTTATAGGGTATAGTCCTTATTGGTTTAGTGTAGTTAGTTCCTTATTCCCTTATAGGGTATAGTCCTTATTGGTTTAGTGTAGTTAGTTCCTTATTCCCTTATAGGGTATAGTCCTTATTGGTTTAGTGTAGTTAGTTCCTTATTCCCTTATAGGGTATAGTCCTTATTGGTTTAGTGTAGTTAGTTCCTTATTCCCTTATAGGGTATAGTCCTTATTGGTTTAGTGTAGTTAGTTCCTTATTCCCTTATAGGGTATAGTCCTTATTGGTTTAGTGTAGTTAGTTCCTTATTCCCTTATAGGGTATAGTCCTTATTGGTTTAGTGTAGTTAGTTCCTTATTCCCTTATAGGGTATAGTCCTTATTGGTTTAGTGTACTTAGTTCCTTATTCCCTTATAGGGTATAGTCCTTATTGGTTTAGTGTAGTTAGTTCCTTATTCCCTTATAGGGTATAGTCCTTATTGGTTTAGTGTAGTTAGTTCCTTATTCCCTTATAGGGTATAGTCCTTATTGGTTTAGTGTAGTTAGTTCCTTATTCCCTTATAGGGTATAGTCCTTATTGGTTTAGTGTAGTTAGTTCCTTATTCCCTTATAGGGTATAGTCCTTATTGGTTTAGTGTACTTAGTTCCTTATTCCCTTATAGGGTATAGTCCTTATTGGTTTAGTGTACTTAGTTCCTTATTCCCTTATAGGGTATAGTCCTTATTGGTTTAGTGTAGTTAGTTCCTTATTCCCTTATAGGGTATAGTCCTTATTGGTTTAGTGTAGTTAGTTCCTTATTCCCTTATAGGGTATAGTCCTTATTGGTTTAGTGTAGTTAGTTCCTTATTCCCTTATAGGGTATAGTCCTTATTGGTTTAGTGTAGTTAGTTCCTTATTCCCTTATAGGGTATAGTCCTTATTGGTTTAGTGTACTTAGTTCCTTATTCCCTTATAGGGTATAGTCCTTATTGGTTTAGTGTACTTAGTTCCTTATTCCCTTATAGGGTATAGTCCTTATTGGTTTAGTGTACTTAGTTCCTTATTCCCTTATAGGGTATAGTCCTTATTGGTTTAGTGATGAGGAACTCGCTGTGATAATATAAGACGGAAAGACCCCAAGATCTTGGATTATAGATTGATTTTGTTTGGGGTAAATGTATATTTTTCATTTATTTTTAGATCCTTATACAGAAGATAAAGGTTAAAGTTACCTTGGGGATAACTGAGTAAAGAGTTGTGAGAGGCCATATTGATCGACTTGTTACTACCTCGATGTTGGCTTAGAGATACCTTCATGGAGTAGAAGCTATGAAAGGTGGTCTGTTCGACCATTGAATCTTTTATGAGTTGAGTTAAGACCGGTGAAAGCCAGGTCGGTTCTTATCTATATGTGATTTTAGTTAGTACGAAAGGAATATTATAGTGTAAGTTGTTTATATTGGTGGTTGGAATACGTTATATGTGTACTCTGCAAAAGTATATAAAGTATGATTATTACTCGTATTTTTTACAATTTAACCCTGGTTGGAATATAGAAATAGACTTAATGATGCTATATACGTTAGTTATATTTGTGCTTTTTCTCAAATATATAAATTTGAGATGATTGTAGTAGTGAGATCTGTCTTTTATAAAGAAATTTAGTGATGGTTGTTAAGTGATAGAAGGGGCGGAAGCACAGTGCCAGCAGCCGCGGTTATACTGTAATTCTTCTTATTCCCTTATAGGGTATAGTCCTTATGGTTTAGTGTAGTTAGTTCCTTATTCCCTTATAGGTATAGTCCTTATTGGTTTAGTGTACTTAGTTCCTTATTCCCTTATAGGTATAGTCCTTATGGTTTAGTGTAGTTAGTTCCTTATTCCCTTATAGGTATAGTCCTTATGGTTTAGTGTAGTTAGTTCCTTATTCCTTATAGGGTATAGTCCTTATTGGTTTAGTGTACTTAGTTCCTTATTCCCTTATAGGTATAGTCCTTATTGGTTTAGTGTACTTAGTTCCTTATTCCCTTATAGGTATAGTCCTTATGGTTTAGTGTAGTTAGTTCCTTATTCCCTTATAGGTATAGTCCTTATTGGTTTAGTGTACTTAGTTCCTTATTCCCTTATAGGGTATAGTCCTTATTGGTTTAGTGTACTTAGTTCCTTATTCCCTTATAGGGTATAGTCCTTATTGGTTTAGTGTACTTAGTTCCTTATTCCCTTATAGGGTATAGTCCTTATGGTTTAGTGTAGTTAGTTCCTTATTCCCTTATAGGGTATAGTCCTTATTGGTTTAGTGTACTTAGTTCCTTATTCCCTTATAGGTATAGTCCTTATGGTTTAGTGTAGTTAGTTCCTTATTCCCTTATAGGTATAGTCCTTATGGTTTAGTGTAGTTAGTTCCTTATTCCCTTATAGGGTATAGTCCTTATTGGTTTAGTGTAGTTAGTTCCTTATTCCCTTATAGGTATAGTCCTTATTGGTTTAGTGTAGTTAGTTCCTTATTCCCTTATAGGTATAGTCCTTATTGGTTTAGTGTACTTAGTTCCTTATTCCCTTATAGGGTATAGTCCTTATGGTTTAGTGTAGTTAGTTCCTTATTCCCTTATAGGGTATAGTCCTTATTGGTTTAGTGTACTTAGTTCCTTATTCCCTTATAGGTATAGTCCTTATTGGTTTAGTGTAGTTAGTTCCTTATTCCCTTATAGGTATAGTCCTTATGGTTTAGTGTAGTTAGTTCCTTATTCCCTTATAGGTATAGTCCTTATGGTTTAGTGTAGTTAGTTCCTTATTCCCTTATAGGTATAGTCCTTATGGTTTAGTGTAGTTAGTTCCTTATTCCCTTATAGGTATAGTCCTTATTGGTTTAGTGTAGTTAGTTCCTTATTCCCTTATAGGTATAGTCCTTATGGTTTAGTGTAGTTAGTTCCTTATTCCCTTATAGGTATAGTCCTTATGGTTTAGTGTAGTTAGTTCCTTATTCCCTTATAGGTATAGTCCTTATGGTTTAGTGTAGTTAGTTCCTTATTCCCTTATAGGTATAGTCCTTATTGGTTTAGTGTACTTAGTTCCTTATTCCCTTATAGGTATAGTCCTTATGGTTTAGTGTAGTTAGTTCCTTATTCCCTTATAGGTATAGTCCTTATTGGTTTAGTGTACTTAGTTCCTTATTCCCTTATAGGGTATAGTCCTTATGGTTTAGTGTAGTTAGTTCCTTATTCCCTTATAGGTATAGTCCTTATGGTTTAGTGTAGTTAGTTCCTTATTCCCTTATAGGTATAGTCCTTATGGTTTAGTGTAGTTAGTTCCTTATTCCCTTATAGGTATAGTCCTTATTGGTTTAGTGTAGTTAGTTCCTTATTCCCTTATAGGTATAGTCCTTATTGGTTTAGTGTACTTAGTTCCTTATTCCCTTATAGGTATAGTCCTTATTGGTTTAGTGTACTTAGTTCCTTATTCCCTTATAGGTATAGTCCTTATGGTTTAGTGTAGTTAGTTCCTTATTCCTTATAGGGTATAGTCCTTATGGTTTAGTGTAGTTAGTTCCTTATTCCCTTATAGGTATAGTCCTTATTGGTTTAGTGTAGTTAGTTCCTTATTCCCTTATAGGTATAGTCCTTATGGTTTAGTGTAGTTAGTTCCTTATTCCCTTATAGGGTATAGTCCTTATGGTTTAGTGTAGTTAGTTCCTTATTCCCTTATAGGTATAGTCCTTATGGTTTAGTGTAGTTAGTTCCTTATTCCCTTATAGGTATAGTCCTTATGGTTTAGTGTAGTTAGTTCCTTATTCCCTTATAGGTATAGTCCTTATGGTTTAGTGTAGTTAGTTCCTTATTCCCTTATAGGGTATAGTCCTTATTGGTTTAGTGTAGTTAGTTCCTTATTCCCTTATAGGTATAGTCCTTATTGGTTTAGTGTAGTTAGTTCCTTATTCCCTTATAGGGTATAGTCCTTATTGGTTTAGTGTACTTAGTTCCTTATTCCCTTATAGGTATAGTCCTTATGGTTTAGTGTAGTTAGTTCCTTATTCCCTTATAGGTATAGTCCTTATGGTTTAGTGTAGTTAGTTCCTTATTCCTTATAGGGTATAGTCCTTATGGTTTAGTGTAGTTAGTTCCTTATTCCCTTATAGGTATAGTCCTTATGGTTTAGTGTAGTTAGTTCCTTATTCCCTTATAGGTATAGTCCTTATGGTTTAGTGTAGTTAGTTCCTTATTCCCTTATAGGGTATAGTCCTTATTGGTTTAGTGTACTTAGTTCCTTATTCCCTTATAGGTATAGTCCTTATTGGTTTAGTGTACTTAGTTCCTTATTCCCTTATAGGTATAGTCCTTATGGTTTAGTGTAGTTAGTTCCTTATTCCCTTATAGGTATAGTCCTTATTGGTTTAGTGTAGTTAGTTCCTTATTCCCTTATAGGGTATAGTCCTTATGGTTTAGTGTAGTTAGTTCCTTATTCCCTTATAGGTATAGTCCTTATTGTTTAGTGTAGTTAGTTCCTTATTCCCTTATAGGTATAGTCCTTATTGGTTAGTGTACTTAGTTCTTATTCCCTTATAGGTATAGTCCTTATTGTTTAGTGTAGTTAGTTCCTTATTCCTTATAGGGTATAGTCCTTATTGTTTAGTGTAGTTAGTTCTTATTCCCTTATAGGTATAGTCCTTATTGGTTAGTGTAGTTAGTTCCTTATTCCTTATAGGGTATAGTCTTATTGGTTTAGTGTAGTTAGTTCCTTATTCCTTATAGGGTATAGTCTTATTGGTTTAGTGTAGTTAGTTCTTATTCCCTTATAGGGTTATAGTCCTTATTGTTTAGTGTAGTTAGTTCTTATTCCCTTATAGGTATAGTCCTTATTGTTTAGTGTAGTTAGTTCTTATTCCCTTATAGGTATAGTCCTTATGGTTTAGTGTACTTAGTTCTTATTCCCTTATAGGTATAGTCCTTATTGTTTAGTGTAGTTAGTTCCTTATTCCTTATAGGGTATAGTCCTTATTGTTTAGTGTAGTTAGTTCCTTATTCCTTATAGGGTATAGTCCTATTGGTTTAGTGTACTTAGTTCTTATTCCCTTATAGGGTTATAGTCCTTATTGGTTAGTGTACTTAGTTCCTTATTCCCGTATAGGGTATAGTCCTTATTGGTTAGTGTACTTAGTTCTTATTCCCTTATAGGTATAGTCCTTATTGTTTAGTGTAGTTAGTTCCTTATTCCCGTATAGGGTATAGTCCTTATTGTTTAGTGTAGTTAGTTCTTATTCCCTTATAGGTATAGTCCTTATTGGTTAGTGTAGTTAGTTCCTTATTCCCTATAGGGTATAGTCCTTATTGTTTAGTGTAGTTAGTTCCTTATTCCCTATAGGGTATAGTCCTTATTGGTTAGTGTAGTTAGTTCCTTATTCCTTATAGGGTATAGTCCTTATTGGTTTAGTGTAGTTAGTTCCTTATTCCTTATAGGGTATAGTCCTTATTGGTTAGTGTACTTAGTTCTTATTCCCTTATAGGTATAGTCCTTATGGTTTAGTGTACTTAGTTCCTTATCCCTTATAGGGTATAGTCCTTATTGGTTAGTGTACTTAGTTCTTATTCCCTTATAGGTATAGTCCTTATTGTTTAGTGTAGTTAGTTCCTTATTCCCTTATAGGTATAGTCCTTATTGGTTAGTGTAGTTAGTTCTTATTCCCTTATAGGGTATAGTCCTATTGGTTTAGTGTAGTTAGCTCTTATGTTTCTTGTTGCTTTAGGGGTTATTATAATTGGTTGATTTTGTAAGAGAAATGTGTAAGTTTAAAAAAGTAGTGGGTACATAGGGTGAAAAAATGTGTTATTTAGGTAAAAAATAATGTGGGAAGACATGGTAAATTTGGAGGTGTTTGTTAGTTTTAGAGAATTTTGTAAGGGGGTAGTATTGTAAGATTTATAGATTTAGTAGTTATTGTCACAAATAAGTGGATAGATAGGGTAAAATATATTAGTTAGGGGGAAAATCAATTAATGGGATTACAGGTCAGTTTAGGTTAGAGTTATTAGAGTGATAAAAGGGTAACTTTAAAAAGGGTCTATTTTATTCATATATATAATATGGAAGTTATAATGATGTAAGGTTAAATAATTTATGGGTGAGTAAGGTGTTTTGCTGATTTAATTTGAAGTTAAATTTTTCATAATTAATTTTGTGTGTTCACTTTTGGTATTACTGGTAATATTAAGACTAGTTTAGTGTACTTAGTTCCTTATTCCTTATAGGGTATAGTCCTTATTGGTTAGTGTACTTAGTTCCTTATTCCCTATAGGGTATAGTCCTTATTGGTTAGTGTAGTTAGTCCTTATTGGTTAGTGTAGTTAGTCCTTATTCCCTTATAGGGTATAGTCCTTATGGTTTAGTGTACTTAGTTCCTTATTCCCTATAGGGTATAGTCCTTATTGGTTTAGTGTACTTAGTTCCTTATTCCCTATAGGGTATAGTCCTTATTGGTTAGTGTACTTAGTTCCTTATTCCCTATAGGGTATAGTCCTTATTGGTTTAGTGTATTAGTTCCTTATTCCCTTATAGGGTTATAGTCCTTATTGGTTTAGTGTAGTTAGTCCTTATTGGTTAGTGTAGTTAGTTCCTATTCCCTTATAGGGTATAGTCCTTATGGTTTAGTGTACTTAGTTCCTTATTCCTTATAGGGTATGTCCTTATTGGTTAGTGTACTTAGTTCCTTATTCCTTATAGGGTATAGTCCTTATGGTTTAGTGTAGTTAGTTCCTATTCCCTTATAGGGTATAGTCTTATTGGTTTAGTGTAGTTAGTTCCTTATTCCCTTATAGGGTTATAGTCCTTATTGGTTTAGTGTAGTTAGTTCCTATTCCCTTATAGGGTAAGTCCTTATTGGTTAGTGTAGTTAGTCCTTATTGGTTTAGTGTACTTAGTTCTTATTCCCTTATAGGGTATGTCCTTATTGGTTAGTGTAGTTAGCTCTTATGTTTCTTGTTGCTTTAGGGGTTATTATAATTGGTTGATTTTGTAAGAGAAATGTGTAAGTTTAAAAAAGTAGTGGGTACATAGGGTGAAAAAATGTGTTATTTAGGTAAAAAATAATGTGGGAAGACATGGTAAATTTGGAGGTGTTTGTTAGTTTTAGAGAATTTTGTAAGGGGGTAGTATTGTAAGATTTATAGATTTAGTAGTTATTGTCACAAATAAGTGGATAGATAGGGTAAAATATATTAGTTAGGGGGAAAATCAATTAATGGGATTACAGGTCAGTTTAGGTTAGAGTTATTAGAGTGATAAAAGGGTAACTTTAAAAAGGGTCTATTTTATTCATATATATAATATGGAAGTTATAATGATGTAAGGTTAAATAATTTATGGGTGAGTAAGGTGTTTTGCTGATTTAATTTGAAGTTAAATTTTTCATAATTAATTTTGTGTGTTCACTTTTGGTATTACTGGTAATATTAAGACTAGTTTAGTGTACTTAGTTCTTATTCCCTTATAGGGTAAGTCCTTATTGGTTAGTGTAGTTAGTCCTTATTCCCTTATAGGGATAGTCCTTATTGGTTTAGTGTACTTAGTCCTTATTCCCTTATAGGGTATAGTCCGTATTGGTTTAGTGTAGTTAGTTCTTATTCCCTTATAGGTATAGTCCTTATGGTTAGTGTAGTTAGTTCCTTATTCCCTTATAGGGTTATAGTCCTTATTGTTTAGTGTAGTTAGTCCTTATTGGTTTAGTGTAGTTAGTCCTTATTGGTTTAGTGTATTAGTTCCTTATTCCCGTATAGGGTATAGTCCTTATTGGTTTAGTGTAGTTAGTTCTTATTCCCTTATAGGGTATAGTCCTTATTGGTTTAGTGTAGTAGTTCCTTATTCCCTTATAGGGTATAGTCCTTATTGGTTTAGTGTAGTTAGTTCCTTATTCCCTTATAGGTATAGTCCTTATTGGTTAGTGTAGTTAGTCCTTATTGGTTTAGTGTATTAGTTCCTTATTCCCTATAGGGTATAGTCCTATTGGTTTAGTGTAGTTAGTTCCTTATTCCTTATAGGGTATAGTCCTTATGGTTAGTGTAGTTAGTTCTTATTCCCTTATAGGGTATAGTCCTTATTGTTTAGTGTAGTTAGTTCCTTATTCCTTATAGGGTATGTCCTTATTGGTTAGTGTAGTTAGTTCCTTATTCCATTATAGGGTATAGTCCTTATGGTTAGTGTAGTTAGTTCTTATTCCCTTATAGGGTATAGTCCTTATTGGTTTAGTGTAGTTAGTTCCTTATTCCCGTATAGGGTAT
>JALJAT010000313.1:12500-21154 GCA_034768735.1 Schistosoma mekongi | reverse complement strand
CTGACTACCTATCTGTCTGTCTGTCTATGTATCTTTCTCTCTATTTAAATATCTATCTATGTGTCTGTCTGTCTGTCTGTCTATCTATCTATCTATGTGTCTGTCTGTCTATCTGTCTATTTGTCTATCTGTCTATCTATATGTCTATATCTCTAATTGAATATCTATCTATGTGTCTGTCTGTCTGACTAGCTGTCTGTCTATCTGTCTGTCTATCTGTCTATCTATATGTCTATATCTCTAATTGAATATCTATCTATGTGTCTGTCTGTCTATGTATCTTTCTCTCTATTTAAATATCTATCTATGTGTCTGTCTGTCTGTCGGTCGGTCTCTCTGTCTAAGTACCTGTCTGTCTATCTATATGTCTATATCTCTAATTGAATATCTATCTATGTGTCTGTCTGTCTATCTGTCTATTTGTCTGTCTATCTATATGTCTATATCTCTAATTGAATATCTATCTATGTGTCTGTCTGTCTATCTATATGTGTGTAAGTGAAGGTCTATCTGTCTATTTGTCTACCTGTCTATCTAAATATCAGTCTGTCTATCTATCTATCTATCTATCTATCTATCTGTCCGTCTATCTCACTATCTGTTTGTCTATGTATCTATCTGTCTGTCTATGTATCTATCTGTCTGTCTATCTGACTATCTGAATGTATAACTGTCTCTTCACACGTCTGTCCACTTGTCTATCTGTCTGTCATTCTGTGTTTCTGTTTGTCTATCTGACTATCTGTCTGTCTGTCTGTCGGTCGGTCTCTCTGTCTATCTGACTACCTATCTGTCTATCTATATGTGTGTAAGTGAAGGTCTATCTGTCTATCATTCTGTGTATCTGTCTGTCTGTCTGACTAGCTGTCTGTCTATCTATCTATCTATCTATCTGTCTGTCTATATGTCTATATCTCTAATTGAATATCTATCTATGTGTCTGTCTGTCTATCTATCTATGTGTCTGTCTGTCTATCTGTCTATTTGTCTATCTGTCTATTTGTCTATCTGTCTGTCTATGTATCTATCTGTCTTACTGTCTGACTACCTATCTGTCTATCTATCTGTCTGTCTGTCTATCTGACTATCTGTCTGTCTATCTGTCTATCTATATGTGTGTAAGTGAAGGTCTATCTGTCTATTTGTCTACCTGTCTCTCTGTCTATCTGTCTATTTGTCTATCTGTCTATTTGTCTATCTGTCTATTTGTCTATCTGTCTGTCTATCTATCTGTCTGTCTATCTATATGTGTGTAAGTGAAGGTCTATCTGTCTATCTATCTGTCTGTCTATCTGTCTATTTGTCTATCTGTCTGTCTATCTGTCTATTTGTCTATCTGTCTCTCTGTCTGTCTATCTATCTGTCCGTATATCTGTCTGTCTATCTGTCTCTCTGTCTAAGTACCTGTCTGTCTATCTATCTATCTATCTATCTATGTGTCCGCCTATCTGCTCTTCTGTCTGTCTGTCTGTCTGTCTGTCTGTCTGTCTGTCGGTCGGTCTCTCTGTCTAGCCACCTGTCTGTCTACCTGTCTCCTTGTCTGACTACCTGTCCATATGTCTATCTCTCTGTCTGTCTATCTGTCCGTATATCTGTCTGTCTGTCTGTCTATGTATCTATCTGTCTGTCTATCTGTCTATTTGTCTACCTGTCTCTCTGTCTGACCACCTGTCTGTCTATCTGTCTATCATTCTGTGTATCTGTCTGTCTATCTATCTGTCTGTCTATCTATCTATCTATCTATCTATGTGTCTGTCTGTCTGTCTGTCTACCATCTGCCTTTCTGTCTAAGTACCTGTCTGTCTATCTATCTATCTGTCTGTCTATCTATCTATCTGTCTGTCTGTCTGACTAGCTGTCTGTCTATCTGTCTATCTATCTATGTGTCTGTCTGTCTATCTGTCTATCTATATGTGTGTAAGTGAAGGTCTATCTGTCTATTTGTCTATCTGTCTCTCTGTCTAAGTACCTGTCTGTCTATCTATCTATCTATCTATCTGTCTTTTCATATGTCTATCGGTATGACTCTCTACATGTCTCTCCATGTGTCTATTTGTTTGTCTATTTGTCTATCTGTCTAACTGCCTGACTATCTGTGTATCTGTCTGTCTATCTGTCTATTTGTCTATCTGTCTATTTGTCTATCTGTCTCTCTGTCTGTCTGTCGGTCGGTCTCTCTGTCTATCTGTCTATCTCTCTGTCTATCTGTCTGTCTATCTGTCTATCTGTCTGTCTGTCTGTCTGTCTATCTGACTACCTATCTGTCTGTCTGTTGTCTGTCTGTCTGTCTATCTGACTACCTGTCTGTCTATCTGTCTATTTGTCTGTCTATCTGTCTATCTCTCTGTCTATCTGTCTCTCTGTCTGTCTATCTGTCTATCATTCTGTGTATCTGTCTGTCTGTCTATGTATCTTTCTCTCTATTTCAGTATCTATTTATGTGTCTGTCTGTCTGTTTACATATCTGTCTCTCTGTCTAAGTACCTGTCTGTCTATCTATCTGTCTGTCTATCTGTCTATCTCTCTGTCTGTCTATCTGACTACCTATCTGTCTATCTGTCTGTCTGTCTGTCTGTCTATCTATCTGTCTTTTCATATGTCTATCGGTATGACTCTCTACATGTCTCTCCATGTGTCTATTTGTTTGTCTATTTGTCTGTCTATCTGACTATCTGTCTGTCTGTCTGTCTATTAATGTGTCTGTCAATCTGTCTATCTATCTGTCCGTATATCTGTCTGTCTGTCTATGTATCTTTCTCTCTATTTCAGTATCTATTTATGTGTCTGTCTGTTTACATATCTGTCTCTCTGTCTAAGTACCTGTCTGTCTAGCTATCTGTCTGTCTATGTATCTATCTGTCTTACTGTCTGACTACCTATCTGTCTGTCTGTCTATCTGTCTCTCTGTCTATCTGACTATCTGTCTGTCTGTCTATCTGTCTATCTGTCCGTATATCTGTCTCTCTGTCTGACCACCTGTCTGTCTATCTGACTATCTGTCTGTCTATCTGTCTATCTCTCTGTCTATCTGTCTCTCTGTCTGACCACCTGTCTGTCTATCTGACTATCTGTCTGTCTGTCTGTCTATCTGTCTCTCTGTCTAAGTACCTGTCTGTCTAGCTATCTGTCTGTCTGTCTATCTGACTATCTGTCTGTCTATCTATCTATCTATGTGTCTGTCTTACCGACTTTCTATCTAGCCACCTGTCTGTCTACCTGTCTCTCTGTCTGTCTGTCTACCTGTCTCTCTGTCTATCTGTCTATCTGTCTATCTCTCTGTCTGTCTATCTGTCCGTATATCTGTCTCTCTGTCTAAGTACCTGTCTGTCTAGCTATCTGTCTGTCTATCTATCTATCTATGTGTCTGTCTGTCTATCTGTCTCTCTGTCTATCTGTCTCTCTGTCTATGTGTCTGTCTGTCTGTCGTCTGTCTGTCTGTCTGTCTGTCTGTCGGTCGGTCTCTCTGTCTAGCCACCTGCCTGTCTACCTGTCTCTCTGTCTGTCTGTCTACCTGTCTCTCTGTCTATCTGTCTATCTGTCTCTCTGTCTGTCTATCTGTCCGTATATCTGTCTGTCTGTTTGTCTGTCTGTCTACCTGTCTCTCTGTCTGACTACCTATCTGTCTGTCTGTCTATCTGTCTATCTCTCTGTCTATCTGTCTATCATTCTGTGTATCTGTCTGTCTATATGTCTATATCTCTAATTGAATATCTATCTATGTGTCTGTCTGTCTGTCTACCATCTGCCTTTCTGTCTAAGTACCTGTCTGTCTATCTGTCTATCTCTCTGTCTGTCTATCTATCTATCTGTCTGTCTGTTTGTCTGTCTGTCTGTCTATTAATGTGTCTGTCAATCTGTCTATCTATCTATCTGTCTGTCTATCTATATGTGTGTAAGTGAAGGTCTATCTGTCTATCTGTCTATCTCTCTGTCTATACGTCAATCTAACTATTTATCTATCTGTCTGTCTATTTGTCTATCTGTCTATCTATCTGTCTTTTCATATGTCTATCGGTATGACTCTCTACATGTCTCTCCATGTGTCTATTTGTTTGTCTATTTGTCTATCTGTCTAACTGCCTGACTATCTGTGTATCTGTCTGTCTATCTGTCTATTTGTCTATCTGTCTATCTATCTATCTGTCTGTCTGTTGTCTGTCTGTCTGACTAGCTGTCTGTCTATCTATCTGTCTGTCTATCTGTCTCTCTGTCTGACTACCTATCTGTCTGTCTGTCTATCTGTCTGTCTGTCTGTCTATCTGACTACCTGTGTGTCTATCTTTTTGTCTGTCCATCTGACTATCTGTCTGTCTGTCTGTCTATCTGTCTATCTCTCTGTCTATCTGTCCGTATATCTGTCTGTCTATGTATCTTTCTCTCTATTTCAGTATCTATTTATGTGTCTGTCTGTTTACATATCTGTCTCTCTGTCTAAGTACCTGTCTGTCTAGCTATCTGTCTGTCTATCTGTCTATCTATCTGTCTGTCTGTCTGACTAGCTGTCTGTCTATCTGACTACCTATCTGTCTATCTATCTGTCCGTCTATCTCACTATCTGTTTGTCTATCTGACTATCTGAATGTATAACTGTCTCTTCACACGTCTGTCCACTTGTCTATCTGTCTATCTCTCTGTCTATCTGTCTATTTGTCTACCTGTCTATCTAAATATCAGTCTGTCTATCTATATGTCTATCAGCATGGCTAACTGTCTGCTTACCTGACTATCTCTCTGTCTGTCTATGTATCTATCTGTCTGTCTATCTATCTATGTGTCTGTCTTACCGACTTTCTATCTAGCCACCTGTCTGTCTATCTGTCTCTCTGTCTGACTACCTGTCCATATGTCTATCTCTCTGTCTGTCTGTCGTCTGTCTGTCTGTTTACATATCTGTCTCTCTGTCTGTCTGTCTATCTGTCCGTATATCTGTCTCTCTGTCTGACCACCTGTCTGTCTATCTGTCTATCTGTCCGTATATCTGTCTGTCTATCTGTCTCTCTGTCTGACCACCTGTCTGTCTATCTGTCTATCTGTCTGTCTACCTGTCTCCTTGTCTGACTACCTGTCCATATGTCTATCTCTCTGTCTGTCTGTCTGTCGTCTGTCTGTCTGTCTATTTGTCTGTCTATCTGTCTCTCTGTCTGACCACCTGTCTGTCTATCTGTCTGTCATTCTGTGTTTCTGTTTGTCTATGTATCTTTCTCTCTATTTAAATATCTATCTATGTGTCTGTCTGTCTACCATCTGCCTTTCTGTCTAAGTACCTGTCTGTCTATCTATCTATCTGTCTGTCTGTCTATCTATCTATCTATCTGTCCGTATATCTGTCTCTCTGTCTATCTGTCTATCTGTCTATCTGTCTATCTCTCTGTCTATCTGTCTCTCTGTCTGACCACCTGTCTGTCTATCTGTCTGTCTGTCCTGTCTGTCTATCTGTCTATTTGTCTATCTGTCTATCATTCTGTGTATCTGTTTGTCTATGTATCTTTCTCTCTATTTCAGTATCTATTTATGTGTCTGTCTGTTTACATATCTGTCTCTCTGTCTAAGTACCTGTCTGTCTATCTGTCCGTATATCTGTCTCTCTGTCTAAGTACCTTTCTATCTATTTATCCGTCTGTCTATCTGACTACCTATCTGTCTGTCTGTCTGTCCTGTCTGTCTATCTGACTATCTGTCTGTCTGTCTGTCTATCTGACTATCTGAATGTATAACTGTCTCTTCACACGTCTGTCCACTTGTCTATCTGTCTATCTGTCTATCTGTCTATCTCTCTGTCTATCTGTCTATTTGTCTACCTGTCTATCTAAATATCAGTCTGTCTATCTATATGTCTATCAGCATGGCTAACTGTCTGCTTACCTGACTATCTCTCTGTCTATGTGTCTGTCTTACCGACTTTCTATCTAGCCACCTGTCTGTCTACCTGTCTCTCTGTCTGTCTATCTGTCCGTATATCTGTCTGTCTATCTGACTATCTGTCTGTCTATCTGTCCGTATATCTGTCTGTCTGTCTATCTATCTATCTATCTATCTATCTATCTATCTATGTGTCCGCCTATCTGCTCTTCTGTCTGTCTGTCTGTCTGTCGGTCGGTCTCTCTGTCTAGCCACCTGCCTGTCTACCTGTCTCCTTGTCTGACTACCTGTCCATATGTCTATCTCTCTGTCTGTCTATCTGTCCGTATATCTGTCTGTCTATTTGTCTGTCTATCTGTCTCTCTGTCTGACTACCTATCTGTCTGTCTGTCTATCTGTCTGTCATTCTGTGTTTCTGTTTGTCTATGTATCTTTCTCTCTATTTAAATATCTATCTATGTGTCTGTCTGTCTACCATCTGCCTTTCTGTCTAAGTACCTTTCTATCTATTTATCCGTCTGTCTATCTATCTATCTGTCTGTCTATTTGTCTGTCTATCTGTCTGTCTGTCTATTTGTCTATCTGTCTATTTGTCTATCTGTCTATCTATATGTGTGTAAGTGAAGGTCTATCTGTCTCTCTGTCTATACGTCAATCTAACTATTTATCTATCTGTCTTTTCATATGTCTATCGGTATGACTCTCTACATGTCTCTCCATGTGTCTATTTGTTTGTCTATTTGTCTATCTGTCTATCTGTCTAACTGCCTGACTATCTGTGTATCTGTCTGTCTATCTGTCTATCTATATGTGTGTAAGTGAAGGTCTATCTGTCTATCTATCTATGTGTCTGTCTGTCTATCTGACTATCTGTCTGTCTGTCTATCTGACTATCTGTCTGTCTGTCGGTCGGTCTCTCTGTCTATCTGACTACCTATCTGTCTGTCTGTCTGTCGTCTGTCTGTCTGTCTATTTGTCTACCTGTCTCCTTGTCTGACTACCTGTGTGTCTATCTTTTTGTCTGTCCATCTGACTATCTGTCTGTCTATCTGTCTATCATTCTGTGTATCTGTTTGTCTATGTATCTTTCTCTCTATTTCAGTATCTATTTATGTGTCTGTCTGTTTACATATCTGTCTCTCTGTCTAAGTACCTGTCTGTCTATCTGTCTATCTGTCTCTCTGTCTAAGTACCTGTCTGTCTAGCTATCTGTCTGTCTATCTGACTACCTATCTGTCTATCTATCTGTCCGTCTATCTCACTGTCTGTCTGTCTATCTGACTATCTGAATGTATAACTGTCTCTTCACACGTCTGTCCACTTGTCTATCTGTCTGTCTATCTGTCTATCTCTCTGTCTATCTGTCTATTTGTCTATCTGTCTGTCTATCTGACTATCTGTCTGTCTGTCTGTCTACCTGTCTATCTAAATATCAGTCTGTCTATCTATCTGTCTGTCTATCTGACTATCTGTCTGTCTATCTATCTATGTGTCTGTCTTACCGACTTTCTATCTAGCCACCTGTCTGTCTATCTGTCTGTCTGTCTATGTATCTATCTGTCTGTCTGTCTGTCTATCTATCTATCTATCTATCTATCTATGTGTCCGCCTATCTGCTCTTCTGTCTGTCTGTCTGTCTGTCGGTCGGTCTCTCTGTCTAAGTACCTGTCTGTCTAGCTATCTGTCTGTCTGTCTACCTGTCTCCTTGTCTGACTACCTGTCCATATGTCTATCTCTCTGTCTGTCTATCTGTCCGTATATCTGTCTGTCTATCTGTCTGTCTATTTGTCTATCTGTCTCTCTGTCTGACCACCTGTCTGTCTATCTGTCTGTCATTCTGTGTTTCTGTTTGTCTATCTGACTATCTGTCTGTCTATGTATCTTTCTCTCTATTTAAATATCTATCTATGTGTCTGTCTGTCTATCTATCTGTCTGTCTGTCGTCTGTCTGTCTGTCTATGTATCTATCTGTCTGTCTATCTATCTATCTATCTGTCTGTCTATCTATCTATCTGTCTGTCTATCTGTCTATCTGTCTCTCTGTCTGACTACCTATCTGTCTGTCTATGTATCTATCTGTCTGTCTGTCGTCTGTCTGTCTGTCTGTTTACATATCTGTCTCTCTGTCTATCTGTCTATTTGTCTGTCTATCTGTCCGTATATCTGTCTGTCTATTTGTCTGTCTATCTGACTACCTATCTGTCTATCATTCTGTGTATCTGTCTGTCTGTCTATCTGTCTGTCTATGTATCTTTCTCTCTATTTCAGTATCTATTTATGTGTCTGTCTGTTTACATATCTGTCTCTCTGTCTGTCTATGTATCTATCTGTCTGTCTGTCGGTCTGTCTGTCTGTCTGTCTGTCTATCTATCTATCTGTCTTACTGTCTGACTACCTATCTGTCTATCTATCTGTCCGTCTATCTCACTATCTGTTTGTCTATCTGACTATCTGAATGTATAACTGTCTCTTCACACGTCTGTCCACTTGTCTATCTGTCTATCTCTCTGTCTATCTGTCTATTTGTCTATCTGTCTGTCTGTCTACCTGTCTATCTAAATATCAGTCTGTCTATCTATCTGTCTGTCTATCTATATGTCTATCAGCATGGCTAACTGTCTGCTTACCTGACTATCTCTCTGTCTATGTGTCTGTCTTACCGACTTTCTATCTAGCCACCTGTCTGTCTATCTGTCTAACTGCCTGACTATCTGTGTATCTGTTTGTCTATCTGACTATCTGTCTGTCTGTCTGTCTATCTGTCTATCTATCTATCTATCTATCTATGTGTCCGC
>JALJAT010000313.1:0-2500 GCA_034768735.1 Schistosoma mekongi | reverse complement strand
ATCTCTCTGTCTGTCTATCTGTCCGTATATCTGTCTGTCTGTCGTCTGTCTGTCTGTCTATCTATCTATCTATCTATCTATCTATCTATCTGTCTGTCTATCTGTCTCTCTGTCTGTCTATCTGTCTGTCTGTCTGTCGTCTGTCTGTCTGTCGGTCGGTCTCTCTGTCTAGCCACCTGCCTGTCTACCTGTCTCCTTGTCTGACTACCTGTCCATATGTCTATCTCTCTGTCTGTCTATCTGTCTGTCTATGTATCTATCTGTCTGTCTATCTATCTGTCTGTCTGTCTATCTATCTGTCTTACTGTCTGACTACCTATCTGTCTGTCTATCTGTCTGTCTATGTATCTATCTGTCTGTCTGTCTGTCGGTCGGTCTCTCTGTCTATCTGTCTATCTATCTATCTATCTATCTATCTATCTATGTGTCTGTCTGTCTGTCTGTCTGTCTACCATCTGCCTTTCTGTCTAAGTACCTTTCTATCTATTTATCCGTCTGTCTATCTATCTATCTGTCTGTCTGTCTATTTGTCTGTCTATCTATATGTGTGTAAGTGAAGGTCTATCTGTCTCTCTGTCTATCTGTCTATCTATATGTGTGTAAGTGAAGGTCTATCTGTCTCTCTGTCTGTCTGTTTACATATCTGTCTCTCTGTCTATACGTCAATCTAACTATTTATCTATCTGTCTGTCTATCTATCTGTCTTTTCATATGTCTATCGGTATGACTCTCTACATGTCTCTCCATGTGTCTATTTGTTTGTCTATTTGTCTATCTGTCTATCTGTCTAACTGCCTGACTATCTGTGTATCTGTCTGTCTGTCTATTTGTCTATCTGTCTAACTGCCTGACTATCTGTGTATCTGTCTGTCTGTCTATTTGTCTGTCTATCTGTCTATTTGTCTATCTGTCTATCTGTCTCTCTGTCTAAGTACCTGTCTGTCTAGCTATCTGTCTGTCTGTCTATTTGTCTGTCTATCTGTCTCTCTGTCTATCTGACTACCTATCTGTCTATCTATCTATGTGTCCGCCTATCTGCTCTTCTGTCTGTCTGTCTATCTGACTACCTATCTGTCTGTCTATCTGTCTCTCTGTCTGTCTGTCTATCTGACTATCTGTCTGTCTATCTGTCTATCATTCTGTGTATCTGTCTGTCTGTCTGTCTATGTATCTTTCTCTCTATTTCAGTATCTATTTATGTGTCTGTCTGTCTGTTTACATATCTGTCTCTCTGTCTAAGTACCTGTCTGTCTAGCTATCTGTCTGTCTATTTGTCTATCTGTCTCTCTGTCTATCTGACTACCTATCTGTCTGTCTATCTATCTGTCTGTCTGTCTATCTGTCCGTCTATCTCACTATCTGTTTGTCTATCTGACTATCTGAATGTATAACTGTCTCTTCACACGTCTGTCCACTTGTCTATCTGTCTGTCTGTCTGTTTACATATCTGTCTCTCTGTCTATCTGTCTCTCTGTCTGACCACCTGTCTGTCTATCTGACTATCTGTCTGTCTGTCTATCTATATGTCTATCAGCATGGCTAACTGTCTGCTTACCTGACTATCTCTCTGTCTATGTGTCTGTCTTACCGACTTTCTATCTAGCCACCTGTCTGTCTATCTGTCTCTCTGTCTGTCTGTCTATCTGTCTATTTGTCTATCTGTCTATCTGTCTATCATTCTGTGTATCTGTCTGTCTGTCTATCTGTCTCTCTGTCTGTCTGTCTATCTGTCTATCTATCTATCTATCTATCTATCTATGTGTCCGCCTATCTGCTCTTCTGTCTGTCTGTCTGTCTGTCTATCTGTCTGTCTGTCGGTCGGTCTCTCTGTCTAGCCACCTGTCTGTCTATCTGTCTGTCTGTCTACCTGTCTCCTTGTCTGACTACCTATCTGTCTGTCTGTCTATCTGTCTATCTCTCTGTCTGTCTATCTGTCTGTCTGTCTGTCTGTCTATCTGTCTGTCTATCTGTCTCTCTGTCTGACCACCTGTCTGTCTATCTGTCTATCATTCTGTGTATCTGTCTGTCTATCTGTCTATTTGTCTACCTGTCTATCTAAATATCAGTCTGTCTATCTATCTATGTGTCTGTCTGTCTACCATCTGCCTTTCTGTCTAAGTACCTGTCTGTCTATCTATCTATCTGTCTGTCTATGTATCTATCTGTCTGTCTGTTGTCTGTCTGTCTGTCTGTCTATTAATGTGTCTGTCAATCTGTCTATCTATATGTGTGTAAGTGAAGGTCTATCTGTCTATCTGTCTCTCTGTCTAAGTACCTGTCTGTCTATCTATCTATCTATCTATGTGTCTGTCTGTTTACATATCTGTCTCTCTGTCTATCTGTCTGTCTGTCTGACTAGCTGTCTGTCTATCTGTCTGTCTATCTGTCTATTTGTCTGTCTATCTGTCTATTTGTCTATCTGTCTGTCTGTCTGTCTGTCTATCTGTCTGTCTATATGTCTATATCTCTAATTGAATATCTATCTATGTGTCTGTCTGTC
>JALJAT010000312.1:0-21154 GCA_034768735.1 Schistosoma mekongi | reverse complement strand
TGGTCTATATGTCTATTTGTTACCTGCTACAAATAGCAGTATGTCTATCTATATGTCTAGCAGCTAATGGCTAACGGTATGTTACCTGACATCTCTCTGTCTAGTTCTGTCTTACCGACTTTCTATTCTAGCCACATGTCTGTCTACCTGTCTCTCGTCTGACTACCTGTCTGTATGTCTGTCCTACCTATCTATCGATCTATCTATGTGTCCGCCTACTTGTCTTCTGTCTGTCTGTCTGTCGGTCGGGTCTCTCTTGTCTAGCACCTGCCTGTCTACCTGTCTCCTTTGCTGACTAACTGTCAATATGTCTATCTCTGTCTGGTCTCTGTCCGTAGTATTATCTGTCTGAACCTAATGGTCCATGGTTAAAGCGTTCGCCTCGGAGCCACGAAGGTCGGGGGTTCGATCCCTGACGGGAGGGCGTGGATGAGCACTGCTGACGAGTCCTACTAGGACCGAAGACCGCTGTCAGGGCTTCAGGTGATCAATGGCTGGTCGAGTCACATCAATTTACTGATATCAACATTGAATTAGACAGTTAAATCATCTCTACAAACTCCCCTAATTGTAATAACATGAGCTCACTAGTGGACTAGCTCCTTGGGCCAATCCGGGAGTTCTAGTGTGTAACGTGACGTAGAGTTCAACAGGTCAGGTGTAAGGCAGTTATCACTAATGGCATAGAGGAGGTCGCGCAATTTCACGAATTGGCTGAATTGGAAATATCAACTGTTGGGAGCCGACTCAATGGTCCAATGTAAAGCGTTCGCCACGGAGCCAGAAGGTCCTGGGTTCGATCCCCGACGGGGTCGTGGATGCGCACTGCTGACGAGTCCAATACTAGGACGAAACAGCTGTCCAGTGCTTCCAGGTGATCAATGGTTGTCTGATTCACATCAATTCGTGATATCAAAATTGAATTAGACAGTTAACTATCTCTACAAACTCCCCTAATTGTAATTAACATGAGCTCACTAGTGACTAGCTCTTGAGGCAATTCCTGGAGTTCTAGTGTGTAGACGTGACCAGTAGAGTTCAACCGTGTCGGGTGTGAGCAGTAACTCACTAATGGCATAGAGGAGGTCGCGCAATGTATCACGAATTGGCTGAATTGGAAATATCAACTGTTGGGAGCCGACTCAATGGTCCAATGGTAAAGCGTTCGCCACGGAGCCAGAAGGTCCTGGTTCGATCCCGACGGGGGTCGTGGATGCGCACTGCTGACGAGTCCCATACTAGGACGAAACAGCTGTCCAGTGCTTCCAGGTGATCAATGGTTGTCTGATTCACATCAATTCCTGATATCAACATTGAATTAGACAGTTAACTATCTCTACAAACTCCCCTAATTGTAATTAACATGAGCTCACTAGTGACTAGCTCCTTGAGGCAATTCCGGGAGTTCTAGTGTGTAGACGTGACCAGTAGAGTTCAACCGTGTCAGGTGTAAGGCAGTTACTCACTAATGGCATAGAGGAGGTCGCACAATGTATCACGAATTGGCTGAATTGGAAATATCAACTGTTGGGAGCCGACTCAATGGTCCAATGGTAAAGCGTTCGCCACGGAGCCAGAAGGTCCTGGGTTCGATCCCCGACGGGGTCGTGGATGCGCACTGCTGACGAGTCCCATACTAGGACGAAACAGCTGTCCAGTGCTTCCAGGTGATCAATGGTTGTCTGATTCACATCAATTCGTGATATCAAAATTGAATTAGACAGTTAACTATCTCTACAAACTCCCCTAATTGTAATTAACATGAGCTCACTAGTGACTAGCTCCTTGAGGTAATTCCTGGAGTTCTAGTGTGTAGACGTGACCAGTAGAGTTCAACCGTGTCGGGTGTGAGGCAGTAACTCACTAATGGCATAGAGGAGGTCGCGCAATGTATCACGAATTGGCTGAATTGGAAATATCAACTGTTGGGAGCCGACTCAATGGTCCAATGGTAAAGCGTTCGCCTCGGAGCCAGAAGGTCCTGGGTTCGATCCCCGACGGGGTCGTGGATGCGCACTGCTGACGAGTCCCATACTAGGACGAAACAGCTGTCCAGTGCTTCCAGGTGATCAATGGTTGTCTGATTCACATCAATTCGTGATATCAAAATTGAATTAGACAGTTAACTATCTCTACAAACTCCCCTAATTGTAATTAACATGAGCTCACTAGTGACTAGCTCCTTGAGGTAATTCCTGGAGTTCTAGTGTGTAGACGTGACCAGTAGAGTTCAACCGTGTCGGGTGTGAGGCAGTTACTCACTAATGGCATAGAGGAGGTCGCGCAATGTATCACGAATTGGCTGAATTGGAAATATCAACTGTTGGGAGCCGACTCAATGGTCCAATGGTAAAGCGTTCGCCACGGAGCCAGAAGGTCCTGGGTTCGATCCCCGACGGGGTCGTGGATGCGCACTGCTGACGAGTCCCATACTAGGACGAAACAGCTGTCCAGTGCTTCCAGGTGATCAATGGTTGTCTGATTCACATCAATTCGTGATATCAAAATTGAATTAGACAGTTAACTATCTCTACAAACTCCCCTAATTGTAATTAACATGAGCTCACTAGTGACTAGCTCCTTGAGGTAATTCCTGGAGTTCTAGTGTGTAGACGTGACCAGTAGAGTTCAACCGTGTCGGGTGTGAGGCAGTAACTCACTAATGGCATAGAGGAGGTCGCGCAATGTATCACGAATTGGCTGAATTGGAAATATCAACTGTTGGGAGCCGACTCAATGGTCCAATGGTAAAGCGTTCGCCTCGGAGCCAGAAGGTCCTGGGTTCGATCCCTGACGGGGTCGTGGATGCGCACTGCTGACGAGTCCCATACTAGGACGAAACAGCTGTCCAGTGCTTCCAGGTGATCAATGGTTGTCTGATTCACATCAATTCGTGATATCAAAATTGAATTAGACAGTTAACTATCTCTACAAACTCCCCTAATTGTAATTAACATGAGCTCACTAGTGACTAGCTCCTTGAGGTAATTCCTGGAGTTCTAGTGTGTAGACGTGACCAGTAGAGTTCAACCGTGTCGGGTGTGAGGCAGTAACTCACTAATGGCATAGAGGAGGTCGCGCAATGTATCACGAATTGGCTGAATTGGAAATATCAACTGTTGGGAGCCGACTCAATGGTCCAATGGTAAAGCGTTCGCCTCGGAGCCAGAAGGTCCTGGGTTCGATCCCCGACGGGGTCGTGGATGCGCACTGCTGACGAGTCCCATACTAGGACGAAACAGCTGTCCAGTGCTTCCAGGTGATCAATGGTTGTCTGATTCACATCAATTCGTGATATCAAAATTGAATTAGACAGTTAACTATCTCTACAAACTCCCCTAATTGTAATTAACATGAGCTCACTAGTGACTAGCTCCTTGAGGTAATTCCTGGAGTTCTAGTGTGTAGACGTGACCAGTAGAGTTCAACCGTGTCGGGTGTGAGGCAGTAACTCACTAATGGCATAGAGGAGGTCGCGCAATGTATCACGAATTGGCTGAATTGGAAATATCAACTGTTGGGAGCCGACTCAATGGTCCAATGGTAAAGCGTTCGCCTCGGAGCCAGAAGGTCCTAGGTTCGATCCCGAACGGGGTCGAGGATGCGCACTGCTGACGAGTCCCATACTAGGACGAAACAGCTGTCCAGTGCTTCCAGGTGATCAATGGTTGTCTGATTCACATCAATTCGTGATATCAAAATTGAATTAGACAGTTAACTATCTCTACAAACTCCCCTAATTGTAATTAACATGAGCTCACTAGTGACTAGCTCCTTGAGGTAATTCCTGGAGTTCTAGTGTGTAGACGTGACCAGTAGAGTTCAACCGTGTCGGGTGTGAGGCAGTAACTCACTAATGGCATAGAGGAGGTCGCGCAATGTATCACGAATTGGCTGAATTGGAAATATCAACTGTTGGGAGCCGACTCAATGGTCCAATGGTAAAGCGTTCGCCTCGGAGCCAGAAGGTCCTGGGTTCGATCCCCGACGGGGTCGTGGATGCGCACTGCTGACGAGTCCCATACTAGGACGAAACAGCTGTCCAGTGCTTCCAGGTGATCAATGGTTGTCTGATTCACATCAATTCGTGATATCAAAATTGAATTAGACAGTTAACTATCTCTACAAACTCCCCTAATTGTAATTAACATGAGCTCACTAGTGACTAGCTCCTTGAGGTAATTCCTGGAGTTCTAGTGTGTAGACGTGACCAGTAGAGTTCAACCGTGTCGGGTGTGAGGCAGTAACTCACTAATGGCATAGAGGAGGTCGCGCAATGTATCACGAATTGGCTGAATTGGAAATATCAACTGTTGGGAGCCGACTCAATGGTCCAATGGTAAAGCGTTCGCCTCGGAGCCAGAAGGTCCTGGGTTCGATCCCCGACGGGGTCGTGGATGCGCACTGCTGACGAGTCCCATACTAGGACGAAACAGCTGTCCAGTGCTTCCAGGTGATCAATGGTTGTCTGATTCACATCAATTCGTGATATCAAAATTGAATTAGACAGTTAACTATCTCTACAAACTCCCCTAATTGTAATTAACATGAGCTCACTAGTGACTAGCTCCTTGAGGTAATTCCTGGAGTTCTAGTGTGTAGACGTGACCAGTAGAGTTCAACCGTGTCGGGTGTGAGGCAGTAACTCACTAATGGCATAGAGGAGGTCGCGCAATGTATCACGAATTGGCTGAATTGGAAATATCAACTGTTGGGAGCCGACTCAATGGTCCAATGGTAAAGCGTTCGCCTCGGAGCCAGAAGGTCCTGGGTTCGATCCCCGACGGGGTCGTGGATGCGCACTGCTGACGAGTCCCATACTAGGACGAAACAGCTGTCCAGTGCTTCCAGGTGATCAATGGTTGTCTGATTCACATCAATTCGTGATATCAAAATTGAATTAGACAGTTAACTATCTCTACAAACTCCCCTAATTGTAATTAACATGAGCTCACTAGTGACTAGCTCCTTGAGGTAATTCCTGGAGTTCTAGTGTGTAGACGTGACCAGTAGAGTTCAACCGTGTCGGGTGTGAGGCAGTAACTCACTAATGGCATAGAGGAGGTCGCGCAATGTATCACGAATTGGCTGAATTGGAAATATCAACTGTTGGGAGCCGACTCAATGGTCCAATGGTAAAGCGTTCGCCTCGGAGCCAGAAGGTCCTGGGTTCGATCCCCGACGGGGTCGTGGATGCGCACTGCTGACGAGTCCCATACTAGGACGAAACAGCTGTCCAGTGCTTCCAGGTGATCAATGGTTGTCTGATTCACATCAATTCGTGATATCAAAATTGAATTAGACAGTTAACTATCTCTACAAACTCCCCTAATTGTAATTAACATGAGCTCACTAGTGACTAGCTCCTTGAGGTAATTCCTGGAGTTCTAGTGTGTAGACGTGACCAGTAGAGTTCAACCGTGTCGGGTGTGAGGCAGTAACTCACTAATGGCATAGAGGAGGTCGCGCAATGTATCACGAATTGGCTGAATTGGAAATATCAACTGTTGGGAGCCGACTCAATGGTCCAATGGTAAAGCGTTCGCCTCGGAGCCAGAAGGTCCTGGGTTCGATCCCCGACGGGGTCGTGGATGCGCACTGCTGACGAGTCCCATACTAGGACGAAACAGCTGTCCAGTGCTTCCAGGTGATCAATGGTTGTCTGATTCACATCAATTCGTGATATCAAAATTGAATTAGACAGTTAACTATCTCTACAAACTCCCCTAATTGTAATTAACATGAGCTCACTAGTGACTAGCTCCTTGAGGTAATTCCTGGAGTTCTAGTGTGTAGACGTGACCAGTAGAGTTCAACCGTGTCGGGTGTGAGGCAGTAACTCACTAATGGCATAGAGGAGGTCGCGCAATGTATCACGAATTGGCTGAATTGGAAATATCAACTGTTGGGAGCCGACTCAATGGTCCAATGGTAAAGCGTTCGCCACGGAGCCAGAAGGTCCTGGGTTCGATCCCCGACGGGGTCGTGGATGCGCACTGCTGACGAGTCCCATACTAGGACGAAACAGCTGTCCAGTGCTTCCAGGTGATCAATGGTTGTCTGATTCACATCAATTCGTGATATCAAAATTGAATTAGACAGTTAACTATCTCTACAAACTCCCCTAATTGTAATTAACATGAGCTCACTAGTGACTAGCTCCTTGAGGTAATTCCTGGAGTTCTAGTGTGTAGACGTGACCAGTAGAGTTCAACCGTGTCGGGTGTGAGGCAGTAACTCACTAATGGCATAGAGGAGGTCGCGCAATGTATCACGAATTGGCTGAATTGGAAATATCAACTGTTGGGAGCCGACTCAATGGTCCAATGGTAAAGCGTTCGCCTCGGAGCCAGAAGGTCCTGGGTTCGATCCCCGACGGGGTCGTGGATGCGCACTGCTGACGAGTCCCATACTAGGACGAAACAGCTGTCCAGTGCTTCCAGGTGATCAATGGTTGTCTGATTCACATCAATTCGTGATATCAAAATTGAATTAGACAGTTAACTATCTCTACAAACTCCCCTAATTGTAATTAACATGAGCTCACTAGTGACTAGCTCCTTGAGGTAATTCCTGGAGTTCTAGTGTGTAGACGTGACCAGTAGAGTTCAACCGTGTCGGGTGTGAGGCAGTAACTCACTAATGGCATAGAGGAGGTCGCGCAATGTATCACGAATTGGCTGAATTGGAAATATCAACTGTTGGGAGCCGACTCAATGGTCCAATGGTAAAGCGTTCGCCTCGGAGCCAGAAGGTCCTAGGTTCGATCCCGAACGGGGTCGAGGATGCGCACTGCTGACGAGTCCCATACTAGGACGAAACAGCTGTCCAGTGCTTCCAGGTGATCAATGGTTGTCTGATTCACATCAATTCGTGATATCAAAATTGAATTAGACAGTTAACTATCTCTACAAACTCCCCTAATTGTAATTAACATGAGCTCACTAGTGACTAGCTCCTTGAGGTAATTCCTGGAGTTCTAGTGTGTAGACGTGACCAGTAGAGTTCAACCGTGTCGGGTGTGAGGCAGTAACTCACTAATGGCATAGAGGAGGTCGCGCAATGTATCACGAATTGGCTGAATTGGAAATATCAACTGTTGGGAGCCGACTCAATGGTCCAATGGTAAAGCGTTCGCCACGGAGCCAGAAGGTCCTGGGTTCGATCCCCGACGGGGTCGTGGATGCGCACTGCTGACGAGTCCCATACTAGGACGAAACAGCTGTCCAGTGCTTCCAGGTGATCAATGGTTGTCTGATTCACATCAATTCGTGATATCAAAATTGAATTAGACAGTTAACTATCTCTACAAACTCCCCTAATTGTAATTAACATGAGCTCACTAGTGACTAGCTCCTTGAGGTAATTCCTGGAGTTCTAGTGTGTAGACGTGACCAGTAGAGTTCAACCGTGTCGGGTGTGAGGCAGTAACTCACTAATGGCATAGAGGAGGTCGCGCAATGTATCACGAATTGGCTGAATTGGAAATATCAACTGTTGGGAGCCGACTCAATGGTCCAATGGTAAAGCGTTCGCCACGGAGCCAGAAGGTCCTGGGTTCGATCCCGACGGGGTCGTGGATGCGCACTGCTGACGAGTCCCATACTAGGACGAAACAGCTGTCCAGTGCTTCCAGGTGATCAATGGTTGTCTGATTCACATCAATTCGTGATATCAAAATTGAATTAGACAGTTAACTATCTCTACAAACTCCCCTAATTGTAATTAACATGAGCTCACTAGTGACTAGCTCCTTGAGGTAATTCCTGGAGTTCTAGTGTGTAGACGTGACCAGTAGAGTTCAACCGTGTCGGGTGTGAGGCAGTAACTCACTAATGGCATAGAGGAGGTCGCGCAATGTATCACGAATTGGCTGAATTGGAAATATCAACTGTTGGGAGCCGACTCAATGGTCCAATGGTAAAGCGTTCGCCTCGGAGCCAGAAGGTCCTGGGTTCGATCCCCGACGGGGTCGTGGATGCGCACTGCTGACGAGTCCCATACTAGGACGAAACAGCTGTCCAGTGCTTCCAGGTGATCAATGGTTGTCTGATTCACATCAATTCGTGATATCAAAATTGAATTAGACAGTTAACTATCTCTACAAACTCCCCTAATTGTAATTAACATGAGCTCACTAGTGACTAGCTCCTTGAGGTAATTCCTGGAGTTCTAGTGTGTAGACGTGACCAGTAGAGTTCAACCGTGTCGGGTGTGAGGCAGTAACTCACTAATGGCATAGAGGAGGTCGCGCAATGTATCACGAATTGGCTGAATTGGAAATATCAACTGTTGGGAGCCGACTCAATGGTCCAATGGTAAAGCGTTCGCCTCGGAGCCAGAAGGTCCTAGGTTCGATCCCGAACGGGGTCGAGGATGCGCATTGCTGACGAGTCCCATACTAGGACGAAACAGCTGTCCAGTGCTTCCAGGTGATCAATGGTTGTCTGATTCACATCAATTCGTGATATCAAAATTGAATTAGACAGTTAACTATCTCTACAAACTCCCCTAATTGTAATTAACATGAGCTCACTAGTGACTAGCTCCTTGAGGTAATTCCTGGAGTTCTAGTGTGTAGACGTGACCAGTAGAGTTCAACCGTGTCGGGTGTGAGGCAATAACTCACTAATGGCATAGAGGAGGTCGCGCAATGTATCACGAATTGGCTGAATTGGAAATATCAACTGTTGGGAGCCGACTCAATGGTCCAATGGTAAAGCGTTCGCCTCGGAGCCAGAAGGTCCTGGGTTCGATCCCCGACGGGGTCGTGGATGCGCACTGCTGACGAGTCCCATACTAGGACGAAACAGCTGTCCAGTGCCTCCAGGTGATCTATGGTTTTCTGTATATTAATACTATATATATTTGTTCATGTCCTTATCGAATAAACTATTTTTTGGATAACATGAACTTTTGTTATCGGACTACTTACTGAGAAATCTATATGTACATTACTACAATTAAGTCATCGTATATTTAAGGTGGAAATTAGCTTAATGGATCTTGGGTTGGCTGTGGCAAGAACAAAAGGGTGAACGTATTTCTTCTGTACATAAATTCTGGTCTTTTAACCCGTATAACAATTGCCTCTGTCTATTTAATGAGTTCGAGCCTAAATGGTCTTGGCAGATAATCATTTACACGATAGATTGTTGTAAATGATTGATTCATACTCGCCGTACGACCTATTCGAATTAAGTGCATTAATATTGATCTGTCTATGCTATTGACGACACCATTGGTTAGTCATGCTGGAAGGTGGTCACGAGAACAGAGAAGTGGATTACTTCAGCATCTGCCAGTATAACTTGTTCCACAGGAGGAGATGAACTGATAGACGCAATATGAAGTGACAGGCTTGGGTAATTTGTCCTCCATTCTCGGTGTCAGAGATACTTTCTGACATTCTACGTTATTTACGTGTTAAGGATATTAAGGGAGCATCACATAGTTTACAGTGACGTTTGTAACAGCGGAGATGCTTGCAACTACCAAATGAGGCGTGCACCTATTCTAACTAAAATAATTGCATCGTCATCATCATCATGATAATTGGAAACCAAGTTTAGTTCACATGGAAACAGTATATTGTAATCGAAGACATTAACTAATATATTATATACTTGTTAACTATTATAAATTTTCTTGGTACTTGAAGTGCATTAATAAGTAAGACAATTTCAAATCAATGCAAATGTTGAGATGATTTGTGTGGAAATAATACTCTTTCCTAGTTGCATATTTGTTTATGTAGCACTGTAGTGCATCTACATTCAACTACCATGCAATAACCTATTCCTATTACTAAACACTGCATGAATGTCAGGAAATAGACAATCTTTATAAATATATCGTAAACAATGAATAGAAGTGAAGCGAACAATAAAACTCACCCAGGTTTGTGCATTTATCCACTCCACGTTGTTCTTTTTGAGTATATTTGACCACATGGTGAACGTAGTATAAATCTAAAATTGTTCAAATAATGCATATTAGTTTGTACAGAAGTGGGTCATAAAAAAGAAATGTAAGACTGGAGCAAATTTATAGCACAAATCCACCTTGAGTTTCTGGTAAAGTTTAATAATATCTAAAGAGTCACTAAAATGATGAGGCTATTAAAGTTAACGAGGCATTGGTGAAACGATGTAAATATACAGAATTATTGTGGGAAGATTTACAGACAAATCTACTTACTTCATGTATGAAAATGTCTGGCAAATGTGTGATGAGTTAGGCTTTGCACTAACTTTACCGGAATTCGATACTTTAACAAGCACAACATGCTCCAGTGTTTAGAAACCTCTCATTAATGCTGCATAGTTTATATAGTGGTCTAGATACTATTGACATTGATCAAGTAACTATTTAAATTTGAATATTAATCGATATCAAAATAATCTGGTATGTGGGGTCAATCATCAACACTCATGTTAATAATAAATTGATGCGAGTTAATCAACAGACATGCACTCAAAATTCGATTATTAAAGTAAGAGAGGGTGTGACAAGTATTCATTGTCTTAGCGCATCACACCATTTTACACTTTCTGTGTTTGTTGATCTACTTGTCTATTTATTTGCCGTTGTGAAATTTTTGATGTTTTCGTGTGTGTGTGTGTGGGGGGGTTGTAATGAAGAAGTGGTTGTTAGTGTGTGAATGCATCGATGCAGCGACGATTGCCATCTACCGGTTTTATTACCTGCCTTGCTGCCTTCCTAAATACCTTCAAATCAGTGTTCAAAATGTTTCTACATCATCTACAAAATTGCTACAGTTATCATGTAATTCAGTAGTAAAACATGTACAAATTGCCCTATGTTCTATTCAAGTAATTATTTGTCATATTCACCTCTCAGAGGTGCCAATCAACGTGCGTTTCGAATGAGACGCATCAACTTGTGGCAATGGGAGTGCATAGTGTGACGATCATGTTAGGCATGCATAGGATGCGACGCCTTTAATACTTGCAACAATTTGGCTAAAACTACCAATCTCCACAAACCACCTCAATTCAATCGGCTTATTTATCAAACAACAGACGCCCACTCATCATTACAATAAGTTGTCTCGATGTTACTCTCATCCGGAAAGCTGTCGGTTCTGAGCCTCAAATGTGACTTGTAATAAGATTAGACCTATTAGTTAACTCATATGTCTGCATGGAGCCATGTGATTGGTTGATGGTAGTGGGACATTCATGTGTCTCAGTGTACGTAGCTAAATCTACAGTATGCATATATGTATGCATATATCACTACTCGCCTCCATATATATATATATATATATATATATATATATAATAGCCTATGTATAACATTTCTTCGTCATAATTTGTTTTTGCTTCTTTTCATCTTTTATAGCGGGTATTTTCGAGAGTTTTATCCTTTTCTCCCCGTCATTCTTTATCGTACACTTATTCAACCGATATTTTTCGCCAGTATTCCTTCGTACCTTGCATATTTTTGTCAATTATATTGTCCTTATTTCCTACATTTATCCTCTACATTTTATTGACCACGAATATCAACAATTCTCAGTTACATACATCATCATAGTATACTGTGTTATTAATAATAATAATAATAATAATAATAATAATAATATTTTGTACAAAGTTACTGTGTTATTTTTTTAAATATGTATTACAATGGTGAAGTAAGAATCATCTTAATAATATTTAGATTGTTTGATTTTTAAAGCATTTGAAATAATTAGGTTTAAACTAATCTATTGCTTATTTACTCAGAAATACAATTAATTGTTCGTCGATCTTTATATCAGTAGATCAATCAATCATATCCATTAATATTAAACAACGTGTTAGTTGAACGCTGGCAAATATACACGCATATGGTAAATGCTTAAGAAAATAAATGTCACCTTGTGTTGATTCATATGACTGATTGTGATTTAAGGTCCTAAAAAATTTCCCATTCGAAAGGTACGAAATGTATATTTTCTCGTTTTTAAATACGATTCAACAATAACCATAGTTTCAGCAATTTATCACCAGAATTCAATAACTACGATGATTACACAGCCAACGTCAACTTGCTTTGGAGTAGGCTAACAGTAGACGCAATAACATGTGAACCGAATCCCTTCATGATTATTATTATTCACCCCATTAGGAAAAGTGGTAATATTTTTCATTAACGAATAGATTATGTACCCTCCTAAAGCCAGTGATTTGAATCCAATTATTGTTAATTACTCATTGGACAAATTGATATAGGGCGTAGGCTGGGAAAATTGACAAGATGGGGGGAGTGGGATAGTTTGCTAAATAATGTATTCATACAAATATTCATTGTCTTGAAATCAGTGAATTTAATTCAAATACTATTAATTCCTGATTGGACAAATCAAGACAGTGGGTAGACTAGAGAAATTAGGGTGGCTGATAAAAATTGTTGTGTAGTAAAAGACCATAATTTTACATGGGTAACATTTAGGGTGGGTTGACAAGTATGAAATTGCATTCTACGTAGAATGATATTGACTAAGTAAAACTGTGAAATGGGAGGTGGTGGTGGGGAATGGTGAGTAATAATTATAGGTTAGACTCAAACAACCTAAAATGACATAGGCGATAGCTATGCGGGTCAAGAGGCCAGAATACAGAAGAGGTGAATACAGAAGAGGTACGTTCAACCCCTTCTCCTGCCATGGCCGACGTAAGATCCATGAAACCGATCTCCACCTAAATCATACGACGATTTAATTTGATTAATGCATATTTCTCTACCTCTCTTTATGTGCATTTCTATAATTCAAGTCTACCCTATCCAAATACCACTCTTGTTCAAAAATACATATAATAATGGTAATATAATAATAATAATAATATTTATAATAATAATTATAATAATTATTATTGTTACTATAATTATTGTTAATGTTATTGCTATTATTATTTATTATTATTGCAAATAATATCTAGGTACACAGAATGAATTGAATATCACTCAATCTCTTCCTACTTTTATTGACTTTACAACATTTTAAGACCGAATAAATGAACTGAATACAATGCTTTCTATTATTGTTATTGTTACTATTCGACGAATCTTGACTATCACTCACTACATTTTGCAATCTCTTACCTATTCGATTACATTCTAAATGGGATTCAACCTTTGTCTACAAACACTTGATCTAATTGTATTTTGCGACCACGCCATCCCCTATGTCACCCATATACAGAGATACCTGTATATATTTGATTAATAATGTTGTTTATTTCAATGCTTACATTTGTATTTAATAAATAACCGGAAGACAAAATTTCTATCCAATTATCCCTGATATCTAAATGATGTTAGATCGGCTTCAGAACTGGATATTTTGGTTACTACTAATTTTAAACTTATAAATGCATAACCTGATGAGCTGGGAAAATTGACAAGATGGGGGGAGTGGGATAGTTTGCTAAATAATGTATTCATACAAATATTCATTGTCTTGAAATCAGTGAATTTAATTCAAATACTATTAATTCCTGATTGGACAAATCAAGACAGTGGGTAGACTAGAGAAATTAGGGTGGCTGATAAAAATTGTTGTGTAGTAAAAGACCATAATTTTACATGGGTAACATTTAGGGTGGGTTGACAAGTATGAAATTGCATTCTACGTAGAATGATATTGACTAAGTAAAACTGTGAAATGGGAGGTGGTGGTGGGGAATGGTGAGTAATAATTATAGGTTAGACTCAAACAACCTAAAATGACATAGGCGATAGCTATGCGGGTCAAGAGGCCAGAATACAGAAGAGGTGAATACAGAAGAGGTACGTTCAACCCCTTCTCCTGCCATGGCCGACGTAAGATCCATGAAACCGATCTCCACCTAAATCATACGACGATTTAATTTGATTAATGCATATTTCTCTACCTCTCTTTATGTGCATTTCTATAATTCAAGTCTACCCTATCCAAATACCACTCTTGTTCAAAAATACATATAATAATAGTAATAATAATAATAATAATAATATTTATAATAATAATTATAATAATTATTATTGTTACTATAATTATTGTTAATGTTATTGCTATTATTATTTATTATTATTGCAAATAATAATCTAGGTACACAGAATGAATTGAATATCACTCAATCTCTTCCTACTTTTATTGACTTTACAACATTTTAAGACCGAATAAATGAACTGAATACAATGCTTTCTATTATTGTTATTGTTACTATTCGACGAATCTTGACTATCACTCACTACATTTTGCAATCTCTTACCTATTCGATTACATTCTAAATGGGATTCAACCTTTGTCTACAAACACTTGATCTAATTGTATTTTGCGACCACGCCATCCCCTATGTCACCCATATACAGAGATACCTGTATATATTTGATTAATAATGTTGTTTATTTCAATGCTTACATTTGTATTTAATAAATAACCGGAAGACAAAATTTCTATCCAATTATCCCTGATATCTAAATGATGTTAGATCGGCTTCAGAACTGGATATTTTGGTTACTACTAATTTTAAACTTATAAATGCATAACCTGATGAGCTGGGAAAATTGACAAGATGGGGGGAGTGGGATAGTTTGCTAAATAATGTATTCATACAAATATTCATTGTCTTGAAATCAGTGAATTTAATTCATAGATATTTGTTATGTCCCCGGTCGAAGGAACTAGTATTCGGATAACATAAACTTCTGTTCTGGACTACTACTGATAAATCATATGTACCTTACTCAATTCAGTCATCTTTTTAAGGTGGCAATTAGCTTAATGGATCTTGGGTTTGCTGTGTCAAGAACAAACTAGGTGACGTATTTCTTCTGTACATAAATTCCTGTGTCTTTATGCACTCGTATAACAATTGGCCTCTTTCTATTTACTGATTCGGCCCCTAAAGGTCTTGGCAGATAAGCATTGGACACGTGGAGGGATGTGTGGAATGAGTGATTCATACTCGCCGTACGACCTAGTTCGAATTAAGTGCATTAATATTGATCTGTCCTAGGCTATGACGACACCATTGGTTAGTCTTCTGAAGGTGGTTCACGAGAACAGAGAAGTTTGGATTACTTCAGCATCTGCCAGTAATAACGTTTTTCCTAGGAGGAGATGACTTATAGACTCAATATGAAGTGCCATGATTGGACAAATCAAGACAGTGGGTAGACTAGAGAAATTAGGGTGGCTGATAAAAATTGTTGTGTAGTAAAAGACCATAATTTTACATGGGTAACATTTAGGGTGGGTTGACAAGTATGAAATTGCATTCTACGTAGAATGATATTGACTAAGTAAAACTGTGAAATGGGAGGTGGTGGTGGGGAATGGTGAGTAATAATTATAGGTTAGACTCAAACAACCTAAAATGACATAGGCGATAGCTATGCGGGTCAAGAGGCCAGAATACAGAAGAGGTGAATACAGAAGAGGTACGTTCAACCCCTTCTCCTGCCATGGCCGACGTAAGATCCATGAAACCGATCTCCACCTAAATCATACGACGATTTAATTTGATTAATGCATATTTCTCTACCTCTCTTTATGTGCATTTCTATAATTCAAGTCTACCCTATCCAAATACCACTCTTGTTCAAAAATACATATAATAATGGTAATAATAATAATAATAATAATATTTATAATAATAATTATAATAATTATTATTGTTACTATAATTATTGTTAATGTTATTGCTATTATTATTTATTATTATTGCAAATAATAATCTAGGTACACAGAATGAATTGAATATCACTCAATCTCTTCCTACTTTTATTGACTTTACAACATTTTAAGACCGAATAAATGAACTGAATACAATGCTTTCTATTATTGTTATTGTTACTATTCGACGAATCTTGACTATCACTCACTACATTTTGCAATCTCTTACCTATTCGATTACATTCTAAATGGGATTCAACCTTTGTCTACAAACACTTGATCTAATTGTATTTTGCGACCACGCCATCCCCTATGTCACCCATATACAGAGATACCTGTATATATTTGATTAATAATGTTGTTTATTTCAATGCTTACATTTGTATTTAATAAATAACCGGAAGACAAAATTTCTATCCAATTATCCCTGATATCTAAATGATGTTAGATCGGCTTCAGAACTGGATATTTTGGTTACTACTAATTTTAAACTTATAAATGCATAACCTGATGAGCTGGGAAAATTGACAAGATGGGGGGAGTGGGATAGTTTGCTAAATAATGTATTCATACAAATATTCATTGTCTTGAAATCAGTGAATTTAATTCAAATACTATTAATTCCTGATTGGACAAATCAAGACAGTGGGTAGACTAGAGAAATTAGGGTGGCTGATAAAAATTGTTGTGTAGTAAAAGACCATAATTTTACATGGGTAACATTTAGGGTGGGTTGACAAGTATGAAATTGCATTCTACGTAGAATGATATTGACTAAGTAAAACTGTGAAATGGGAGGTGGTGGTGGGGAATGGTGAGTAATAATTATAGGTTAGACTCAAACAACCTAAAATGACATAGGCGATAGCTATGCGGGTCAAGAGGCCAGAATACAGAAGAGGTGAATACAGAAGAGGTACGTTCAACCCCTTCTCCTGCCATGGCCGACGTAAGATCCATGAAACCGATCTCCACCTAAATCATACGACGATTTAATTTGATTAATGCATATTTCTCTACCTCTCTTTATGTGCATTTCTATAATTCAAGTCTACCCTATCCAAATACCACTCTTGTTCAAAAA
Organism: Schistosoma mekongi; assembly: GCA_034768735.1. NCBI lineage: Eukaryota > Metazoa > Platyhelminthes > Trematoda > Strigeidida > Schistosomatidae > Schistosoma > Schistosoma mekongi. The sequence continues at coordinate 4,400 of JALJAT010000312.1, read as the reverse complement.
TACATATAATAATGGTAATAATAATAATAATAATAATATTTATAATAATAATTATAATAATTATTATTGTTACTATAATTATTGTTAATGTTATTGCTATTATTATTTATTATTATTGCAAATAATATCTAGGTACACAGAATGAATTGAATATCACTCAATCTCTTCCTACTTTTATTGACTTTACAACATTTTAAGACCGAATAAATGAACTGAATACAATGCTTTCTATTATTGTTATTGTTACTATTCGACGAATCTTGACTATCACTCACTACATTTTGCAATCTCTTACCTATTCGATTACATTCTAAATGGGATTCAACCTTTGTCTACAAACACTTGATCTAATTGTATTTTGCGACCACGCCATCCCCTATGTCACCCATATACAGAGATACCTGTATATATTTGATTAATAATGTTGTTTATTTCAATGCTTACATTTGTATTTAATAAATAACCGGAAGACAAAATTTCTATCCAATTATCCCTGATATCTAAATGATGTTAGATCGGCTTCAGAACTGGATATTTTGGTTACTACTAATTTTAAACTTATAAATGTATAACCTGATGGGCATTTATCGAAATGAACAATCTGCGTTCAAACGTCTTTGTGTGTGCGAATAAATTTGAATTTTTAATCAATTATGGGTCTTCTCAAAGCTGTGACAATAGAAAGAATTGTAATCATTTCAGTCGTTTTTTTCATAAGAATTGTTACGTCTAATGTGAAATGATACGAATTAAATAGAAATTAGTAGGGTGTATTGAGCAATATTCAGGATTATTGTGTATAATAATGAAGATAATATAAGTAGTAATACTATAGATATTTGTTTATGTCCGTATCGAAGGAACTAGTTTTCGGATAACATAAACTTCTGTTATCGGACTACTTACTGAGAAATCTATATGTACATTACTACAATTAAGTCATCGTATATTTAAGGTGGAAATTAGCTTAATGGATCTTGGGTTGGCTGTGGCAAGAACAAAATGGTGAACGTATTTCTTCTGTACATAAATTCTGGTCTTTTAACCCGTATAACAATTGCCTCTGTCTATTTAATGAGTTCGAGCCTAAATGGTCTTGGCAGATAATCATTTACACGATAGATTGTTGTAAATGATTGATTCATACTCGCCGTACGACCTATTCGAATTAAGTGCATTAATATTGATCTGTCTATGCTATTGACGACACCATTGGTTAGTCATGCTGGAAGGTGGTCACGAGAACAGAGAAGTGGATTACTTCAGCATCTGCCAGTATAACTTGTTCCACAGGAGGAGATGAACTGATAGACGCAATATGAAGTGACAGGCTTGGGTAATTTGTCCTCCATTCTCGGTGTCAGAGATACTTTCTGACATTCTACGTTATTTACGTGTTAAGGATATTAAGGGAGCATCACATAGTTTACAGTGACGTTTGTAACAGCGGAGATGCTTGCAACTACCAAATGAGGCGTGCACCTATTCTAACTAAAATAATTGCATCGTCATCATCATCAAGATAATTGGAAACCAAGTTTAGTTCACATGGAAACAGTATATTGTAATCGAAGACATTAACTAATATATTATATACTTGTTAACTATTATAAATTTTCTTGGTACTTGAAGTGCATTAATAAGTAAGACAATTTCAAATCAATGCAAATGTTGAGATGATTTGTGTGGAAATAATACTCTTTCCTAGTTGCATATTTGTTTATGTAGCACTGTAGTGCATCTACATTCAACTACCATGCAATAACCTATTCCTATTACTAAACACTGCATGAATGTCAGGAAATAGACAATCTTTATAAATATATCGTAAACAATGAATAGAAGTGAAGCGAACAATAAAACTCACCCAGGTTTCTGCATTTATCCACTCCACGTTGTTCTTTTTGAGTATATTTGACCACATGGTGAACGTAGTATAAATCTAAAATTGTTCAAATAATGCATATTAGTTTGTACAGAAGTGGGTCATAAAAAAGAAATGTAAGACTGGAGCAAATTTATAGCACAAATCCACCTTGAGTTTCTGGTAAAGTTTAATAATATCTAAAGAGTCACTAAAATGATGAGGCTATTAAAGTTAACGAGGCATTGGTGAAACGATGTAAATATACAGAATTATTGTGGGAAGATTTACAGACAAATCTACTTACTTCATGTATGAAAATGTCTGGCAAATGTGTGATGAGTTAGGCTTTGCACTAACTTTACCGGAATTCGATACTTTAACAAGCACAACATGCTCCAGTGTTTAGAAACCTCTCATTAATGCTGCATAGTTTATATAGTGGTCTAGATACTATTGACATTGATCAAGTAACTATTTAAATTTTAATATTAATCGATATCAAAATAATCTGGTATGTGGGGTCAATCATCAGCACTCATGTTAATAATCAGTTGATGATCGTCACTCAACAGACATACACATAATTATATTTTCAATGTAATTCTGATTGGAGGAATTTTCCTTATTTTGTTTAGCAATTTCACTGGCTGTCCAGATGTTTATCTAATGTTTAATTTTTTTATGTAATGTGTTTTGATTCTTAATATTTGAATATATCGCTATCGTTTGTTTTGAATTTAAGTTTACATATATGATGGATGGTATGAGATTATCGATCTTGCAAATATTTGAATTTGATTACTAATCTATTTGAAGTCATCTAGTCTATGGGATGAATCATCAACACTAATGTTAATAATAGTTTGACGAGTATCAATCAATAGACATGAACTCAAATTTAGACTTTCAATAGAATGCGGTGGTGGGTGGTCAAATACTCATTTACTGTTTTAGTATCACACGCTATCTATCAGTTTATGTATTTTTGGTTTGTTTATTAAATGCCTTGCGAAGCACAAAGTTTGTAGAATTGATAATTTGTTTTGAATGTTAATTTGCATATATTTTGTTTAAGATATAATCATCGATCTTGATAATATTGAATTTGAGTATTAATCGATGTTGAAATCATCTAGTCTATGGGATGAATCATCAACACTCATGTTAATAATAAGTTAATAAGAATTAATCAATAGACATGCCCTCAAATTTCGATTATCAAAGTAAGGCAGGGTGAGATAAGTACTCATTGTCGTAGTGCCTCATGCCGTCTTACACTTTCTGTGTTTGTTGATCTACTTGTCTACCTATTTGCCTTTGTGAAAATTTAGATGTTTTCGTATGTGTGTTGTTGTGAAGATGTGGTTGTTAGTGTGTGAATGCATCGATGCAGCGACACTTCCCATCTACCGGTTTTATTGCTTGCCTTACTGATTATAGAAAGCATTCCTGCCTTCCTAAATACCTTCAAATTAGTGTTCAAAATGTTTCTACATCCTATGTAGAATTACTTATTTTGTTGTTGCATTCCTTTGTTTAGCATCTGTGCATTTTCTCCTACTTTATTGATTTGATTGATTATAAGCTATCAAGGTCTTTAAGAGATTTTTGAATAGTCGCTACTTCTCAGCCTGATGTACATTACACGATAATCATCTAATTGTATTCTCCTATTATCCATCTTTCACAAATATTACGATGACGTTACACCGAATTAATATTCCTATCAGCGTTGAGTTGCAAGGCTGTACAATTCAGAGAATAGATGGCAACTGTCGATTGTTACTTTGAATTTAACTGGCTTTAAGTAAGAGGCTGTTACTTTGGTCTTTACATGATAGTTGTATTTGTGTATAACGATGATTCTGTAGAGTTTCACCAAAATAAAGTTTCCTAATTATAATCTCTTTACGTAGGTGAGAAGGAACTAGTTGTTTTATTTAAAAAATTATGATGAAAGGAAAGCTTACTGCACAATATATGCAGGGTGAAAATGATGATTTCGACAAATGGCAAAAATATACTAGATAAAATCAACACCAAGAAAATGTATAAAATTCGATTAAAGACCAGTAAGAAAGGATGAATTTCGACTTGGGAAATTGTAGAATAAAAACGTAATTCGTCACACGATCTATGGAAGTGATTCTTTACCAGAATCACATCTCAGTGATGCCAATCAACAAGCGACTTGATTGCATCTCATCGACTTGTGTTAAATCAGAATGTGAAGCGTGGGAATTGTATTAGGCATGCAAATGCTGTGTAGCTGTCAATGTTTGCGAGTCATACATTGATGCCAGCGTTGTACATCTGATGGTTATTGATTTTCGTCTGCCTTAGATTAGGAGACATTTTGAATGCACAGTTTGCGTAGTGATTTCTGCAACGGTCTTTAAATTGTGACTAGTGAAATTACCTGTTTGATTGGTTTGAGGACGCGTGATGAGATTTAACTTAAATTCGCCTGCTGATCAGTTAAGTATCTCATCGTCTTAACGATTCGTCCATTAATCAATCTGCGTAATAATCT
>JALJAT010000311.1:0-21170 GCA_034768735.1 Schistosoma mekongi | reverse complement strand
GAGGAAATATGGAAATTTATAAACTGAAAACCAGGTTTTCAACCGCCATAATTATTTATTCTGTTTTCTATTTCCAATATGTTGACCATATTATGATAAATTTACTGGGGGGGGGGACACCCACACCAAGTCAACCTCGAAAAAAAAAACGTGACCGAGGATGGGGATAGGCGGGGGGGGGGACTAAGAAAAATCACTGTAAAAACAAAGCATTTTGATTTCGGGGATCCATCGGAAGTTCAAAAACAAAATACATGTTGGAAATCTAATTGACCATAACAAAAACCTTTATTCCAGTTTAAAAACTTCAAAAACAGCTAATTTGATTCCAAACTACAAATGCTTACAAATGTTCAGGATGGGGGGGAAATACGACATGGGAATCATAAAATACAATATGCGAAACGAACAACCAGGGAGTGAAGGATCAACACCAACCAAATCCAAAAAATATTTAAGTTTTCAAAAAAGAAACAAAAACAATTAGGCTAGTCACCTGGGTGGGACTAAAAATTTCTTCATAAGCTACTTCTCGTTTCAAGGGGAAAGTTTGGGCGGTGATTGACAGGGGGTCGGTTCCAAAATTTAAAGGGGACAGAATTTTGGGGAAAGGTAACCACAAATAAAGGCACATTACGTTTCAGTGAAAAACTCAATTATATTCAAAAATGCTTTTGGTTGTGTTTTCTAAGCCATAAAGGGTATGATAGTTTTAGGCCTTTCCAAAAAACTTTGAATTATTTAAACACACTAAAAAGTTGCAAACCATACTTTGTGTCGGGCATTTTTGCCCATTCATTATAACCCTTACATTCTGGAATTTAAGTAGACCGATGGAGGTGGTCAATATGCATATTGAATGCTGGCAACTGTTTGTTGATGATCCTCTGTCGTGGACAGAGCTGGAAAAAAGAGATAAGACTCATGTATTATGCCTCCCCACGGGAAATCTTTAGTAAAAAGGCGAAAGTTTATCCGCAACATGAGGAGACATCAGAGGTATGAAAATCCCCCACTCATACTATCCCTCCGCGATACGATTACACTATCATGCATGCAGATTACACTCTGCAAACAACCTTCACGCTGAACACATCGTTATGGGGAGCTGCACCATCTGTCAGACAATAAACAGCTAACTCACAATGATAGACTATATTATCAGCAAAACATTAGGCAAAGTCTCTGCGGAAGAACTCATTCTGGCATTCTACCACATCCCTGTACATTCAACTGACGCTGATTTCATGCACCGTTTTTTTTAAGTAGGATAGAGATTCTCAATAAAATAAACTCTGAAAAAAAACAACTGGGCATGTATTGATCGGTAGAGACTACAGCAAAACCACATACCGATTGAAAATCAAACATATTCAGGACCCTATCAACATTGGTAGACAAACACAATCGAGATGCATCCGGACGCAGATACACACATACCAAATATGTACAATTATGCAAGAACCCGTGTACAGAGGCGGGCCGTACTCAGGTAGACTAGACATCACGGTGAAAACCAGTTTCCAATGAGTTACTTGCATGTTGATATACTACACATCAATCTACTTGAAATAAGCAACAAAACATGTATAAACACATTGTTATAACTTGGTGATTTGTATAGTGTGGCAGAGGTTAATGGGCGGAAGGTTAGATTAGACAAGACAGAATTGACAAGAAAGACAATTGATTGAAGGTGTAGAAGTTAATGCGTCGTGGGGCAATGAACGATGTTGACGAGGATAGGATGGTGTGGTGTTCATAGGATGTGTATATGGAGTTTGGTGGGTTGAGAGGAGAGTAGAAGTCTAAAGATGAATATTTTAGTCGATGAAGGGTGTGTTTTATTACTACTGGATGAATGCACTCAAAACTAAAGGAAGATTAATTAGTATATGAGATGGATTGAGGGTGTTGAGAGTAGAATATGTAGGGGGGGGTTGGTCAATAGACTATGAATGCTGCAATGTAGTGTTTGATGAGACTCTGTAGTGAGGAACAGAGCGGGAAAAATGAGAGACGACCATTGTATTATGCCTCCCACGGGAAATCTTTAGTAAAAAGGCGAAAGATTTATCCGCAATGAGGAGACATCAGAGTTATGAAATTCACCTCACTCATACAGCCCTACGGATAAGATTTACACCAGATCATGCATGCAGATTACACTCTGCAAACAACTTCCGCTGAACACACTAGTATGTGGAGCGTGAGCTGCACCAATCTGCAGACAATAAAATGGCCTAATCACATTATAGACTATATTCTCAGCAACATTACAACTTTCTCTGTGGAAGCACTCATTCTGGCATTCTACACCATCCCTGACATTCACTGACGCTGATTCATGCATTTAAGTAGGATAGAGATTCTCACTAAAATAAATACGACAAAAACATGGCATGTATTTGATCGGAGAGATACAGCAAATCACACATACCGATGACAAGCAACATTCCAGGCACCTTCCACCATTGTAGACAAACAAATCGAGATTTGGCATCCGGAAGCAGATAAAAATACTACCAACTATGTACACTTAATGCAAGACCACGTGTACAGAGGCGTACTAAGGTTAGGGGACGAGACATCACGGGATGAACCAGGCTACATATGTTATTGCATGCTTGATATATACCCACAACTACTTGAAATAAGCAAAACAATGTTTAACACATTGATTAAATTGGTGATTATTATAGTGTTGTGGCGTATGGAGGAAGTGAAGAAAAGAAGGCATTGACAAGAAAGAATTGATGAATTGTTAGAGTGGAGTAATGCAGTCGTGGTCAAGAATCGATGTTGACGAGGATCGGATGTGTGTTGTGTTTTCATAGTTAGTGTATATGTGAAGTTTGGTGGTTGAGAGGAGGAGTGAGATACAGGATGATATGTAGTCGATGACGGGTGGTTGTTTATTATTATGATAATTGTCAACTAAAGGAAGATGGAATTAGTAAGGAAATGGATTGAGAGGTGATTTGAAGGTAACTATGTAGGTGTAATATGCATATTGAATGTTTGCAACTGTTATTGTTGTGATACTCTGGTGTGAGACAGAGCTCGGAAAAAAATGAGTAAGACTCATTGTATTATGCCTCCCCACGGAAATCTTTAGTAAAAGGCGAAGATTTATCCGCTAAATGAGGAGACAAGAGGTATGAAATTCACCTCAACTACTATCCCTACGGCTAACGATCATAGCAGGCATGCAGATTACACTCGCAAACAACTTACGCTGAACACACTCGTATGTGGAGCTGCCCAATCTGTCAGACAATACACAGCCTAATACATTATGAATATATTCTCAGCAAACATTGCAACAGTTCTCTGTGGAAGCATCATTTGGCTTCTACACAACTTGTACATCACTGACGCTGATTTCATGATTAAGTAGGTAGAGATTTACTAACAAAATACTCGACAAAAACAACTGGATGTAGTTGATCAGAGGAGACCTACAGCAAATCACATACCGATGGAACAATCCACCAACTATTCCAGGCACTATCCACATTGGTAGACAAACACAATCGAGACGCATCCGGACCAGTACACACATACCAATATGTACAATTTCATGCAAGAACCAGTGTACAGAGGCGTACTCAGTTAGACCTAGGACATCACGGTTGAACCAGTTTCCAGATGTCACGTGCATGCTTGATATATTTACAATCAATCTACTGAAATAAGCAAAAACAATGTTAAACACATTGAGTTAACTTGTGATTCTTATAGTGATGGCAGTTATGGGAGGCAGGTGAGAAGACAAGAAAGACATTGACAAGAACGAATGAGAAGTGTCGAGTAATGCAGTCGTGGTCCAGGAACGATGTGACGAGGATTAGGAGTGTTGTGGTATTTCATAGTATAGTGTCTATGTGAGTTTCGGTGAGGTTGAGAGGAGGGTAGAAGTATAAACAGGCTGAAGTTGTAGTCGATTTGGACTGGTGTGTGTGTATTACTTACTGTGAATGGGAACAAAGGAGAGGTAATTAGAAGAATGGATTGAGAGGGATGAGAGTAGGACATTGTAGGTTGGTAAACGATGAATATTGAATGCTGCAATGTCTTGTTGATGAGCTCGTTGTGAGACAGAGGCTGGAAAAAAAATGAGAAAGATCATTGTATTAGGCCTCCCCACGGAAATCTTTAGTAAAGGAGAAAGATTTATCCGCAAAATGAGGCTGCAGCAGAGTTATTGAAATCACCTCAATCCTACTATCACTACGGATACGATTACCTACATCGCAGCAGATTACAATCTGCAAAAACAACTTCACGCTACTGAACCACTAGTAATGTGGCAAGCTGACCAATCTGTCAGCACAACACTAACACATGCCTAATCACATATATGACTATCTTCTCCAGAAACATTGCAACAGTTCTCTGTGGAAGCACTCATTCTGGCATTCGACACAAGCCTGGTACATTCACTGACGCTGATTTCATGCATTTAAGTAGGATAGAGATTCTCACTAAAATAAAATACTGACAAAACAACTGGCATGTATTTGATCGGAGAGACTACAGCAAATCCACATACCGATTGACAATCAACATATTCCAGGCACCTATCACATTGGTAGACAAACACAATCGAGATGCATCCGGACGCAGATACACACATACCAATATGTACAATTCACTGCACGCAACCACGGTTACAGAGGCGTACTCAGTTAGACTAGACATCACGGTGAAACCAGTTTCCATATGTTACTTGCATGCTTGATATATTACAAATCAATCTACTTGAAATAAGCAACAAACAATGCTATACACACATTGATTAACTTGGTGATTATTATAGTGATTGTGCAGTTATGGGAGGCAGGTAGATAGACAAGACAGACATTGACAAGAAAGAATTGATGAAGTGTAGAGTAATGCAGTCGTGGTCAATGAATCGATGTTGGAACGGAGGATTTCGAAGAGGTGAGGCGAGTGTTTTCATGTATGTGTATATGTGAGTTTGGTGGGTTGAGAGGAGGAGTAGAAGTATACAGGATGAATATTTTAGTCGATTGACTGGCCTAGGTGTGGTTTATTACTTATGAGAATGTGAAACTTAAAGGAAGATGTAATTAGTAATGAATGGATTGAGAGGTGATTGAGAGTAGGACATATGTAGGGTTGGGTCAATATATGCCACTGCTTGATCCCTGCATTGCAACGTATTGTTTGATGATACTCTGTCGTGAGACAGAGCTGGAAAAAATGAGATAAGATCATTGTATTATGCCTCCCCACGGAAATCTTTAGTAAAAGGCGAAAGATTTATCCGCAAAATGAGGAGACATCAGAGTTATGAAATTCACCTCAATCATACTATCCCTACGGATAAGATTACACTTTCATGCATGCAGATTACATCTGCAAACAACTTCACGCTGAACACACTAGTATGTGGAGCTGCTTCAATCTTCCAGACATAACTGCTTAATCACATTATAGACTAATTCTCAGCAAACATTGCAACAGTTCTCTGTGGAAGCACTCATTCTGGCATTCTACACCATCCCTGTACATTTCACTGACGCTGATTTCATGCATTTAAGTAGGATAGAGATTCTCACTAAAATAAAATACTGACAAAACAACTGGCATGTATTTGATCGGAGAGACTACAGCAAATCCACATACCGATTGACAATCAACATATTCCAGGCACCTATCCACATTGGTAGACAAACACAATCGAGATGCATCCGGACGCAGATACACACATACCAATATGTACAATTCATGCAAGAACCACGTGTACAGAGGCGTACTCAGTTAGACTAGACATCACGGTGAAACCAGTTTCCATATGTTACTTGCATGCTTGATATATTACACATCAATCTACTTGAAATAAGCAACAAACAATGTATACACACATTGATTAACTTGGTGATTATTTATAGTGATTGTGCAGTTATGGGAGGCAGGTAGATAGACAAGACAGACATTGACAAGAAAGAATTGATGAAGTGTAGAGTAATGCAGTCGTGGTCAATGAATCGATGTGACGAGGATAGGATGTGTGTTGTGTTTTCATAGTATAGTGTATATGTGAGTTTGGTGGGTGAGAGGAGGAGTAGAAGTATACAGGATGAATATTTTAGTCGATTGACTGGGTGTTGTTTATTACTTACTGATGAATGTGAACTAAAGGAAGATGTAATAGTAATGAATGGATTGAGAGGTGATTGAGAGTAGACATATGTAGGTTGGTCAATATGCATATTGAATGCTTGCAACTGTATTGTTTGATGATACTCTGTCGTGAGACAGAGCTGGAAAAAATGAGATAAGACTCATTGTATTATGCCTCCCCACGGAAATCTTTAGTAAAAGGCGAAAGATTTATCCGCAAATGAGGAGACATCAGAGTTATGAAATTCACCTCAATCATACTATCCTACGGATAAGATTACACTATCATGCATGCAGATTACACTCTGCAAACAACTTCACGCTGAACACACTAGTATGTGGAGCTGCACCAATCTGTCAGACAATAAACATGCCTAATCACATTATAGACTATATTCTCAGCAAACATTGCAACAGTTCTCTGTGGAAGCACTCATTCTGGCATTCTACACCATCCCTGTACATTCACTGACGCTGATTTCATGCATTTAAGTAGGATAGAGATTCTCACTAAAATAAAATACTGACAAAAACAACTGGCATGTATTTGATCGGAGAGACTACAGCAAATCCACATACCGATTGACAATCAACATATTCCAGGCACCTATCCACATTGGTAGACAAACACAATCGAGATGCATCCGGACGCAGATACACACATACCAATATGTACAATTCATGCAAGAACCACGTGTACAGAGGCGTACTCAGTTAGACTAGACATCACGGTGAAACCAGTTTCCATATGTTACTTGCATGCTTGATATATTACACATCAATCTACTTGAAATAAGCAACAAACAATGTATACACACATTGATTAACTTGGTGATTATTTATAGTGATTGTGCAGTTATGGGAGGCAGGTAGATAGACAAGACAGACATTGACAAGAAAGAATTGATGAAGTGTAGAGTAATGCAGTCGTGGTCAATGAATCGATGTTGACGAGGATAGGATGTGTGTTGTGTTTTCATAGTATAGTGTATATGTGAGTTTGGTGGGTTGAGAGGAGGAGTAGAAGTATACAGGATGAATATTTTAGTCGATTGACTGGGTGTTGTTTATTACTTACTGATGAATGTGAACTAAAGGAAGATGTAATAGTAATGAATGGATTGAGAGGTGATTGAGAGTAGACATATGTAGGTTGGTCAATATGCATATTGAATGCTTGCAACTGTATTGTTTGATGATACTCTGTCGTGAGACAGAGCTGGAAAAAATGAGATAAGACTCATTGTATTATGCCTCCCCACGGAAATCTTAGTAAAAGGCGAAAGATTTATCCGCAAATGAGGAGACATCAGAGTTATGAAATTCACCTCAATCATACTATCCCTACGGATAAGATTACACTATCATGCATGCAGATTACACTCTGCAAACAACTTCACGCTGAACACACTAGTATGTGGAGCTGCACCAATCTGTCAGACAATAAACATGCCTAATCACATTATAGACTATATTCTCAGCAAACATTGCAACAGTTCTCTGTGGAAGCACTCATTCTGGCATTCTACACCATCCCTGTACATTCACTGACGCTGATTTCATGCATTTAAGTAGGATAGAGATTCTCACTAAAATAAAATACTGACAAAAACAACTGGCATGTATTTGATCGGAGAGACTACAGCAAATCCACATACCGATTGACAATCAACATATTCCAGGCACCTATCCACATTGGTAGACAAACACAATCGAGATGCATCCGGACGCAGATACACACATACCAATATGTACAATTCATGCAAGAACCACGTGTACAGAGGCGTACTCAGTTAGACTAGACATCACGGTGAAACCAGTTTCCATATGTTACTTGCATGCTTGATATATTACACATCAATCTACTTGAAATAAGCAACAAACAATGTATACACACATTGATTAACTTGGTGATTATTTATAGTGATTGTGCAGTTATGGGAGGCAGGTAGATAGACAAGACAGACATTGACAAGAAAGAATTGATGAAGTGTAGAGTAATGCAGTCGTGGTCAATGAATCGATGTTGACGAGGATAGGATGTGTGTTGTGTTTTCATAGTATAGTGTATATGTGAGTTTGGTGGGTTGAGAGGAGGAGTAGAAGTATACAGGATGAATATTTTAGTCGATTGACTGGGTGTTGTTTATTACTTACTGATGAATGTGAACTAAAGGAAGATGTAATTAGTAATGAATGGATTGAGAGGTGATTGAGAGTAGACATATGTAGGTGGTCAATATGCATATTGAATGCTTGCAACTGTATTGTTTGATGATACTCTGTCGTGAGACAGAGCTGGAAAAAATGAGATAAGACTCATTGTATTATGCCTCCCCACGGAAATCTTTAGTAAAAGGCGAAAGATTTATCCGCAAATGAGGAGACATCAGAGTTATGAAATTCACCTCAATCATACTATCCCTACGGATAAGATTACACTATCATGCATGCAGATTACACTCTGCAAACAACTTCACGCTGAACACACTAGTATGTGGAGCTGCACCAATCTGTCAGACAATAAACATGCCTAATCACATTATAGACTATATTCTCAGCAAACATTGCAACAGTTCTCTGTGGAAGCACTCATTCTGGCATTCTACACCATCCCTGTACATTCACTGACGCTGATTTCATGCATTTAAGTAGGATAGAGATTCTCACTAAAATAAAATACTGACAAAAACAACTGGCATGTATTTGATCGGAGAGACTACAGCAAATCCACATACCGATTGACAATCAACATATTCCAGGCACCTATCCACATTGGTAGACAAACACAATCGAGATGCATCCGGACGCAGATACACACATACCAATATGTACAATTCATGCAAGAACCACGTGTACAGAGGCGTACTCAGTTAGATAGACATCACGGTGAAACCAGTTTCCATATGTTACTTGCATGCTTGATATATTACACATCAATCTACTTGAAATAAGCAACAAACAATGTATACACACATTGATTAACTTGGTGATTATTTATAGTGATTGTGCAGTTATGGGAGGCAGGTAGATAGACAAGACAGACATTGACAAGAAAGAATTGATGAAGTGTAGAGTAATGCAGTCGTGGTCAATGAATCGATGTTGACGAGGATAGGATGTGTGTTGTGTTTTCATAGTATAGTGTATATGTGAGTTTGGTGGGTTGAGAGGAGGAGTAGAAGTATACAGGATGAATATTTTAGTCGATTGACTGGGTGTTGTTTATTACTTACTGATGAATGTGAACTAAAGGAAGATGTAATTAGTAATGAATGGATTGAGAGGTGATTGAGAGTAGACATATGTAGGTTGGTCAATATGCATATTGAATGCTTGCAACTGTATTGTTTGATGATACTCTGTCGTGAGACAGAGCTGGAAAAAATGAGATAAGACTCATTGTATTATGCCTCCCCACGGAAATCTTTAGTAAAAGGCGAAAGATTTATCCGCAAATGAGGAGACATCAGAGTTATGAAATTCACCTCAATCATACTATCCCTACGGATAAGATTACACTATCATGCATGCAGATTACACTCTGCAAACAACTTCACGCTGAACACACTAGTATGTGGAGCTGCACCAATCTGTCAGACAATAAACATGCCTAATCACATTATAGACTATATTCTCAGCAAACATTGCAACAGTTCTCTGTGGAAGCACTCATTCTGGCATTCTACACCATCCCTGTACATTCCTGACGCTGATTTCATGCATTTAAGTAGGATAGAGTTCTCACTAAAATAAAATACTGACAAAAAACAACTGGCATGTATTGATCGGAGAGACTACAGCAAACCACATACCGATTGACAATCAACATATTCCAGGCACCTATCCACATTGGTAACAAACACAATCGAGAGGCATCCGGGACGCAGATACCACACTACAATATGTACAATTCATGGCAAGAACCACGTGTACAAGGCGTACTCAGTAGACTAGACATCACGGTGAAACCAGTTTCCATATGTTTACTTGCATGCTTGATATATTACACATCAATCTACTTGAATAAGCAACAACAATGTATACACACATTGATTAACTTGGTGATTATTTATAGTGATTGTGACAGTTATGGGAGGCAGGTAATAGACAAGACACTAAGACATTGACAAGAAAGAATTGATGACAGTGTAGAGTAATGCAGTCGTGGTCAATGAATCGATGTTGACGAGGATAGGATGTGTTGTTGTGTTTTCATAGTATAGTGTATATGTGAGTTTGGTGGGTTTGAGAGGAGAGTAGAAGTATACAGGATGAATATTTTAGTCGATTGACTGGGTGTTGTTTATTACTTACTGGATGAATGTGAACTAAAGGGAAGATGTAATTAGTAATGAATGGATTGAGAGGTGATTGAGAGTAGACATATGTAGGTTGGTCAATATGCATATTGAATGCTTGCAACTGTATTGGTTGATGATACTCTGTCGTGAGACAGAGCTGGAAAAAAATGAGATAAGACTCATTGTATTATGCCTCCCCACGGAATCTTTAGTAAAAGGCGAAAGATTTAATCCGCAAATGAGGAGACATCAGAGTTATGAAATTCAGCCTCATCATACTATCCCTACGGATAAGATTACACTTTCATGCATGCAGATTACACTCTGCAAACAACTTCACGCCGAACACACTAGTATGTGGAGCTGCAACCAATCTGTCAGACAATAACATGCCTATCACATGATAGACTATATTCTCAGCAAACATTGCACAGTTCTCTGTGGAAGCACATCATTCTGGCTTCTAACACCATCCCTGTACATTCACTGACGCTGATTTCATGCATTTAAGTAGGATAGAGATTCTCACTAAATAAAATACTGACAAAAACAACTGGCAGTGTATTTGATCGTAGAGACTACAGCAAATCCACATACCGATTGACAATCAACATATTCCAGGCACCTATCCACATGGTAGACAAACACAATCGAGATGCATCCGGACGCAGATACACACATACCAATATGTACAATTCATGCAAGAACCACGTGTACAGAGGCGTACTCAGTTAGACTAGACATCACGGTGAAACCAGTTTCCATATGTTCTTGCATGCTTGATATATACACATCAATTACTTGAAATAACGCAACAAACAATGTATACACACATGATTAACTTGGTGATTATTTATAGTGATTGTGGCAGTTATGGGAGGCAGGTAGATAGAGCAAGACAGACATTGACAAGAAGAATTGATGAAGTGTAGAGTATGCAGTCGTGGTCAATGAATCGATGTTGACGAGGATAGGATGTGTGTTGTGTTTTCATAGTATAGTGTATATGTGAGTTTGGTGGGTTGAGAGGAGGAGTAGAAAGTATACAGGATGAATATTTTAGTCGATTGACTGGGTTGTTTATTACGTACTGATGAATGTGAACTAAAGGAAGAGTAATTAGTAATGAATGGATTGAGAGGTGATTGAGAGTAGACATATGTAGGTTGGTCAATATGCATATTGAATGCTTGCAACTGTATTGTTTGATGATACTCTGTCGTGAGACAGAGCTGGAAAAAATGAGATAAGACTCATTGTATTATGCCTCCCCACGGAAATCTTTAGTAAAAGGCGAAAGATTTATTCCGCAAATGAGGAGACATCAGAGTATGAAATTCACCTCAATCATACTATCCCTACGGATAAGATTACACTTTCATGCATGCAGATTACACTCTGCAAACAACTTCACGCCTGAACACACTAGTATGTGGAGCTGCACCAATCTGTCAGACAATAAACATGCCTAATCACATTATAGACTATATTCTCAGCAAACATTGCAACAGTTCTCTGTGGAAGCACTCATTCTGGCATTCTACACCATCCCTGTACATTCACTGACGCTGATTTCATGCATTTAGTAGGATAGAGATTCTCACTAAAATAAAATACTGACAAAAACAACTGGCATGTATTTGATCGGAGAGACTACAGCAAATCCAATACCGATGACAATCAACATATTCCAGGCACCTATCCACATTGGTAGACAAACACAATCGAGATGCATCCGGACGCAGATACACACATACCAATATGTACAATTCATGCAAGAACCACGTGTACAGAGGCGTACTCAGTTAGACTAGACATCACGGTGAAACCAGTTTCCATATGTTACTTGCATGCTTGATATATTACACATCAATCTACTTGAAATAAGCAACAAACAATGTATACACACATTGATTAACTTGGTGATTATTTATAGTGATTGTGCAGTTATGGGAGGCAGGTAGATAGACAAGACAGACATTGACAAGAAAGAATTGATGAAGTGTAGAGTAATGCAGTCGTGGTCAATGAATCGATGTTGACGAGGATAGGATGTGTGTTGTGTTTTCATAGTATAGTGTATATGTGAGTTTGGTGGGTTGAGAGGAGGAGTAGAAGTATACAGGATGAATATTTTAGTCGATTGACTGGGTGTTGTTTATTACTTACTGATGAATGTGAACTAAAGGAAGATGTAATTAGTAATGAATGGATTGAGAGGTGATTGAGAGTAGACATATGTAGGTTGGTCAATATGCATATTGAATGCTTGCAACTGTATTGTTTGATGATACTCTGTCGTGAGACAGAGCTGGAAAAAATGAGATAAGACTCATTGTATTATGCCTCCCACGGAAATCTTTAGTAAAAGGCGAAAGATTATCCGCAAATGAGGAGACATCAGAGTTATGAAATTCACCTCAATCATACTATCCCTACGGATAAGATTACACTATCATGCATGCAGATTACACTCTGCAAACAACTTCACGCTGAACACACTAGTATGTGGAGCTGCACCAATCTGTCAGACAATAAACATGCCTAATCACATTATAGACTATATTCTCAGCAAACATTGCAACAGTTCTCTGTGGAAGCACTCATTCTGGCATTCTACACCATCCCTGTACATTCACTGACGCTGATTTCATGCATTTAAGTAGGATAGAGATTCTCACTAAAATAAAATACTGACAAAAACACTGGCATGTATTGATCGGAGAGACTACAGCAAATCCACATACCGATTGACAATCAACATATTCCAGGCACCTATCCACATTGGTAGACAAACACAATCGAGATGCATCCGGACGCAGATACACACATACCAATATGTACAATTCATGCAAGAACCGACGTGTACAGAGGCGTACTCAGTTAGACTAGACATCACGGTGAAACCAGTTTCCATATGTTACTTGCATGCTTGATATATTACACATCAATCTACTTGAAATAAGCAACAAACAATGTATACACACATTGATTAACTTGGTGATTATTTATAGTGATTGTGCAGTTATGGGAGGCAGGTAGATAGACAAGACAGACATTGACAAGAAAGAATTGATGAAGTGTAGAGTAATGCAGTCGTGGTCAATGAATCGATGTTGACGAGGATAGGATGTGTGTTGTGTTTTCATAGTATAGTGTATATGTGAGTTTGGTGGGTTGAGAGGAGGAGTAGAAGTATACAGGATGAATATTTAGTCGATTGACTGGGTGTTGTTTATTACTTACTGATGAATGTGAACTAAAGGAAGATGTAATTAGTAATGAATGGATTGAGAGGTGATTGAGAGTAGACATATGTAGGTTGGTCAATATGCATATTGAATGCTTGCAACTGTATTGTTTGATGATACTCTGTCGTGAGACAGAGCTGGAAAAAATGAGATAAGACTCATTGTATTATGCCTCCCCACGGAAATCTTTAGTA
Source organism: Schistosoma mekongi (assembly GCA_034768735.1). Classification (NCBI taxonomy): domain Eukaryota; kingdom Metazoa; phylum Platyhelminthes; class Trematoda; order Strigeidida; family Schistosomatidae; genus Schistosoma; species Schistosoma mekongi. The sequence goes on along the minus strand of JALJAT010000311.1, from coordinate 7,268 downwards.
AAAGGCGAAAGATTATCCGCAATGAGGAGACATCAGAGTTATGAAATTCACCTCAATCATACTATCCTACGGATAAGATTACACTATCATGCATGCAGATTACACTCTGCAAACAACTTCACGCTGAACACACTAGTATGTGGAGCTGCACCAATCTGTCAGACAATAAACATGCCTAATCACATTATAGACTATATTCTCAGCAAACATTGCAACAGTTCTCTGTGGAAGCACTCATTCTGGCATTCTACACCATCCCTGTACATTCACTGACGCTGATTTCATGCATTTAAGTAGGATAGAGATTCTCACTAAAATAAAATACTGACAAAAACAACTGGCATGTATTTGATCGGAGAGACTACAGCAAATCCACATACCGATTGACAATCAACATATTCCAGGCACCTATCCACATTGGTAGACAAACACAATCGAGATGCATCCGGACGCAGATACACACATACCAATATGTACAATTCATGCAAGAACCGACGTGTACAGAGGCGTACTCAGTTAGACTAGACATCACGGTGAAACCAGTTTCCATATGTTACTTGCATGCTTGATATATTACACATCATCTACTTGAAATAAGCAACAAACAATGTATACACACATTGATTAACTTGGTGATTATTTATAGTGATTGTGCAGTTATGGGAGGCAGGTAGATAGACAAGACAGACATTGACAAGAAAGAATTGATGAAGTGTAGAGTAATGCAGTCGTGGTCAATGAATCGATGTTGACGAGGATAGGATGTGTGTTGTGTTTTCATAGTATAGTGTATATGTGAGTTTGGTGGGTTGAGAGGAGGAGTAGAAGTATACAGGATGAATATTTTAGTCGATTGACTGGGTGTTGTTTATTACTTACTGATGAATGTGAACTAAAGGAAGATGTAATTAGTAATGAATGGATTGAGAGGTGATTGAGAGTAGACATATGTAGGTTGGTCAATATGCATATTGAATGCTTGCAACTGTATTGTTTGATGATACTCTGTCGTGAGACAGAGCTGGAAAAAATGAGATAAGACTCATTGTATTATGCCTCCCCACGGAAATCTTTAGTAAAAGGCGAAAGATTTATCCGCAAATGAGGAGACATCAGAGTTATGAATTCACCTCAATCATACTATCCCTACGGATAAGATTACACTATCATGCATGCAGATTACACCTCTGCAAACAACTTCACGCTGAACACACTAGTATGTGGAGCTGCACCAATCTGTCAGACAATAAACATGCCTAATCACATTATAGACTATATTCTCAGCAAACATTGCAACAGTTCTCTGTGGAAGGCACTCATTCTGGCATTCTACACACATCCCTGTACATTCACTGACGCTGATTTCATGCATTTAAGTAGGATAGAGAGTCTCACTAAAATAAAATACTGACAAAAACAACTGGCATGTATTTGATCGGAGAGACTACAGCAAATCCACATACCGATTGACAATCAACATATTCCAGGCACCTATCCACATTGGTAGACAACACAAATCGAGATGCATCCGGACGCAGATACACACATACCAATATGTACAATTCATGCAAGAACGACGTGTACAGAGGCGTACTCAGTTAGACAGACATCACGGTGAAACCAGTTTCCATATGTTACTTGCATGCTTGATATATTACACATCAATCTACTTGAAATAAGCAACAAACAATGTATACACACATTGATTAACTGGTGATTATTTATAGTGATTGTGCAGTTATGGGAGGCAGGTAGATAGACAAGACAGACATTGACAAGAAAGAATTGATGAAGTGTAGAGTAATGCAGTCGTGGTCAATGAATCGATGTTGACGAGGATAGGATGTGTGTTGTGTTTTCATAGTATAGTGTTAGGTGAGTTTGGTGGGTTGAGAGGAGGAGTAGAAGTATACAGGATGAATATTTTAGGTCGATTGACTGGGTGTTGTTTATTACTTACTGATGATGTGAACTAAAGGAAGATGTAATTAGTAATGAATGGATTGAGAAGGTGATTGAGAGTAGACATATGTAGGTTGGTCAATATGCATATTGAATGCTTGGCACTGTATTGTTGATGATACTCTGTCGTGAGACAGAGCTGGAAAAATGAGATAAGACTCATTGTATTATGCCTCCCCACGGAAATCTTTAGTAAAAGGCGAAAGATTTATCCGCAAATGAGGAGACATCAGAGTTATGAAATTCACCTCAATCATACTATCCCTACGGATAAGATTACACTTTCATGCATGCAGATTACACTCTGCAAACAACTTCACGCTGAACACACTAGTATGTGGAGCTGCACCAATCTGTCAGACAATAAACATGCCTAATCACATTATAGACTATATTCTCAGCAAACATTGCAACAGTTCTCTGTGGAAGCACTCATTCTGGCATTCTACACCATCCCTGTACATTCACTGACGCTGATTTCATGCATTTAAGTAGGATAGAGATTCTCACTAAAATAAAATACTGACAAAAACAACTGGCATGTATTTGATCGGAGAGACTACAGCAAATCCACATACCGATTGACAATCAACATATTCCAGGCACCTATCCACATTGGTAGACAAACACATCGAGATGCATCCGGACGCAGATACACACATACCAATATGTACAATTCATGCAAGAACCACGTGTACAGAGGCGTACTCAGTTAGACTAGACATCACGGTGAAACCAGTTTCCATATGTTACTTGCATGCTTGATATATTACACATCAATCTACTTGAAATAAGCAACAAACAATGTATACACACATTGATTAACTTGGTGATTATTTATAGTGATTGTGCAGTTATGGGAGGCAGGTAGATAGACAAGACAGACATTGACAAGAAAGAATTGATGAAGTGTAGAGTAATGCAGTCGTGGTCAATGAATCGATGTTGACGAGGATAGGATGTGTGTTGTGTTTTCATAGTATAGTGTATATGTGAGTTTGGTGGGTTGAGAGGAGGAGTAGAAGTATACAGGATGAATATTTTAGTCGATTGACTGGGTGTTGTTTATTACTTACTGATGAATGTGAACTAAAGGAAGATGTAATTAGTAATGAATGGATTGAGAGGTGATTGAGAGTAGACATATGTAGGTTGGTCAATATGCATATTGAATGCTTGCAACTGTATTGTTTGATGATACTCTGTCGTGAGACAGAGCTGGAAAAAATGAGATAAGACTCATTGTATTATGCCTCCCCACGGAAATCTTTAGTAAAAGGCGAAAGATTTATCCGCAAATGAGGAGACATCAGAGTTATGAAATTCACCTCAATCATACTATCCCTACGGATAAGATTACACTTTCATGCATGCAGATTACACTCTGCAAACAACTTCACGCTGAACACACTAGTATGTGGAGCTGCACCAATCTGTCAGACAATAAACATGCCTAATCACATTATAGACTATATTCTCAGCAAACATTGCAACAGTTCTCTGTGGAAGCACTCATTCTGGCATTCTACACCATCCCTGTACATTCACTGACGCTGATTTCATGCATTTAAGTAGGATAGAGATTCTCACTAAAATAAAATACTGACAAAAACAACTGGCATGTATTTGATCGGAGAGACTACAGCAAATCCACATACCGATTGACAATCAACATATTCCAGGCACCTATCCACATTGGTAGACAAACACAATCGAGATGCATCCGGACGCAGATACACACATACCAATATGTACAATTCATGCAAGAACCACGTGTACAGAGGCGTACTCAGTTAGACTAGACATCACGGTGAAACCAGTTTCCATATGTTACTTGCATGCTTGATATATTACACATCAATCTACTTGAAATAAGCAACAAACAATGTATACACACATTGATTAACTTGGTGATTATTTATAGTGATTGTGCAGTTATGGGAGGCAGGTAGATAGACAAGACAGACATTGACAAGAAAGAATTGATGAAGTGTAGAGTAATGCAGTCGTGGTCAATGAATCGATGTTGACGAGGATAGGATGTGTGTTGTGTTTTCATAGTATAGTGTATATGGAGTTTGGTGGGTTGAGAGGAGGAGTAGAAGTATACAGGATGAATATTTTAGTCGATTGACTGGGTGTTGTTTATTACTTACTGATGAATGTGAACTAAAGGAAGATGTAATTAGTAATGAATGGATTGAGAGGTGATTGAGAGTAGACATATGTAGGGTTGGTCAATATGCATATTGAATGCTTGCAACTGTATTGTTTGATGATACTCTGTCGTGAGACAGAGCTGGAAAAAATGAGATAAGACTCATTGTATTATGCCTCCCCACGGAAATCTTTAGTAAAAGGCGAAAGATTTATCCGCAAATGAGGAGACATCAGAGTTATGAAATTCACCTCAATCATACTATCCCTACGGATAAGATTACACTTTCATGCATGCAGATTACACTCTGCAAACAACTTCACGCTGAACACACTAGTATGTGGAGCTGCACCCAATCTGTCAGACAATAACATGCCTAATCACATTATAGACTATATTCTCAGCAAACATTGCAACAGTTCTCTGTGGAAGCACTCATTCTGGCATTCTACACCATCCCTGTACATTCACTGACGCTGATTTCATGCATTTAAGTAGGATAGAGATTCTCACTAAAATAAAATACTGACAAAAAACAACTGGCATGTATTTGATCGGAGAGACTACAGCAAATCCACATACCGATTGACAATCACATATTCCAGGCACCTATCCACATTGGTAGACAAACACAATCGAGATGCATCCGGACGCAGATACACACATACCAATATGTACAATTCATGCAAGAACCACGTGTACAGAGGCGTACTCAGTTAGACTAGACATCACGGTGAAACCAGTTTCCATATGTTACTTGCATGCTTGATATATTACACATCAATCTACTTGAAATAAGCAACAACAATGTATACACACATTGATTAACTTGGTGATTATTTATAGTGATGTGCAGTTATGGGAGGCAGGTAGATAGACAAGACAGACATTGACAAGAAAGAATTGATGAAGTGTAGAGTAATGCAGTCGTGGTCAATGAATCGATGTTGACGAGGATAGGATGTGTGTTGTGTTTTCATAGTATAGTGTATATGTGAGTTTGGTGGGTTGAGAGGAGGATAGAAGTATACAGGATGAATATTTTAGTCGATGACTGGGTGTTGTTTATTACTTACTGATGAATGTGAACTAAAGGAAGATGTAATTAGTAATGAATGGATTGAGAGGTGATTGAGAGTAGACATATGTAGGTTGGTCAATATGCATATTGAATGCTTGCAACTGTATTGTTTGATGATACTCTGTCGTGAGACAGAGCTGGAAAAAATGAGATAAGACTCATTGTATTATGCCTCCCCACGGAATCTTTAGTAAAAGGCGAAAGATTTATCCGCAAATGAGGAGACATCAGAGTTATGAAATTCACCTCAATCATACTATCCCTACGGATAAGATTACACTTTCATGCATGCAGATTACACTCTGCAAACAACTTCACGCTGAACACACTAGTATGTGGAGCTGCACCAATCTGTCAGACAATAAACAGGCCTAATCACATTATAGACTATATTCTCAGCAAACATTGCAACAGTTCTCTGTGGAAGCACTCATTCTGGCATTCTACACCATCCCTGTACATTCACTGACGCTGATTTCATGCATTTAAGTAGGATAGAGATTCTCACTAAAATAAAATACTGACAAAAACAACTGGCATGTATTTGATCGGAGAGACTACAGCAAATCCACATACCGATTGACAATCAACATATTCCAGGCACCTATCCACATTGGTAGACAAACACAATCGAGATGCATCCGGACGCAGATACACACATACCAATATGTACAATTCATGCAAGAACCACGTGTACAGAGGCGTACTCAGTTAGACTAGACATCACGGTGAAACCAGTTTCCATATGTTACTTGCATGCTTGATATATTACACATCAATCTACTTGAAATAAGCAACAAACAATGTATACACACATTGATTAACTTGGTGATTATTTATAGTGATTGTGCAGTTATGGGAGGCAGGTAGATAGACAAGACAGACATTGACAAGAAAGAATTGATGAAGTGTAGAGTAATGCAGTCGTGGTCAATGAATCGATGTTGACGAGGATAGGATGTGTGTTGTGTTTTCATAGTATAGTGTATATGTGAGTTTGGTGGGTTGAGAGGAGGAGTAGAAGTATACAGGATGAATATTTTAGTCGATTGACTGGGTGTTGTTTATTACTTACTGATGAATGTGAACTAAAGGAAGATGTAATTAGTAATGAATGGATTGAGAGGTGATTGAGAGTAGACATATGTAGGTTGGTCAATATGCATATTGAATGCTTGCAACTGTATTGTTTGATGATACTCTGTCGTGAGACAGAGCTGGAAAAAATGAGATAAGACTCATTGTATTATGCCTCCCCACGGAAATCTTTAGTAAAAGGCGAAAGATTTATCCGCAAATGAGGAGACATCAGAGTTATGAAATTCACCTCAATCATACTATCCCTACGGATAAGATTACACTATCATGCATGCAGATTACACTCTGCAAACAACTTCACGCTGAACACACTAGTATGTGGAGCTGCACCAATCTGTCAGACAATAAACATGCCTAATCACATTATAGACTATATTCTCAGCAAACATTGCAACAGTTCTCTGTGGAAGCACTCATTCTGGCATTCTACACCATCCCTGTACATTCACTGACGCTGATTTCATGCATTTAAGTAGGATAGAGATTCTCACTAAAATAAAATACTGACAAAAACAACTGGCATGTATTTGATCGGAGAGACTACAGCAAATCCACATACCGATTGACAATCAACATATTCCAGGCACCTATCCACATTGGTAGACAAACACAATCGAGATGCATCCGGACGCAGATACACACATACCAATATGTACAATTCATGCAAGAACCACGTGTACAGAGGCGTACTCAGTTAGACTAGACATCACGGTGAAACCAGTTTCCATATGTTACTTGCATGCTTGATATATTACACATCAATCTACTTGAAATAAGCAACAAACAATGTATACACACATTGATTAACTTGGTGATTATTTATAGTGATTGTGCAGTTATGGGAGGCAGGTAGATAGACAAGACAGACATTGACAAGAAAGAATTGATGAAGTGTAGAGTAATGCAGTCGTGGTCAATGAATCGATGTTGACGAGGATAGGATGTGTGTTGTGTTTTCATAGTATAGTG
>JALJAT010000310.1:0-21259 GCA_034768735.1 Schistosoma mekongi | reverse complement strand
CCCGTTTTATCTTTTTCAACGATTTCTTCCGTTTGCCTCCTAGTGCCAGGATTTTAAGTGCAAAGGAATTTCTAAAATAAGTCTCGTACGTGCTGATACCATTGCACTACTGACACTTTCGCTTACATCTGTAAAGACGATGCATAGCGTGACAGGCAACTACAAATCACAAATCAACAATAATGCAGTTTGCCTCAAAGTCAATTAGACGTTGTTGGCACACGTCTGTCTTATTGATTTTTTTTTCCGGCAGCCTTGCAACAAAAGTCTACTCCATCTCGCTGTCTCTATACTGTATTTTGTCATTATGAGGCCACAATCACAAATGAACTCTCTACGAAGAGTCCAAAAGCTGTAGATTAAGAAATAATAATGGCCTCAGTAAAATGGCAATACGCCGATCTACAGTATGCATTTTGAACTTTAAATGCGCCGCAACCTAGAAAGAAATAACTAATTCTTATTTGCCTCTCTCGGGTCGGCGGCGTAGTTTAGGTTTACGACAAAGAACTAAATTCCAGGATGTCCCCGTTGATAAATGTACTATAATCCTATATAATTTGTTAATAAGTTACAGATACCGCATTGTTCTTCAGTTAGGTTTATTGCCAATCTAAACGTGACAAGGAAGCTAGATTGTCGTATTCTTCTGGTAACCGTTTCCAGAGGTTAGCATGATGTGCACGAAGAATGAGGATTGCAAGCTTACTAGTGGCTCTTTGCACTGTTACCAGAGTTTTTGGTTCCGCATTCCATACTTTGTTTTCGATATATGTCAAGCAGTACAATCTTTTATAATTTTGTTTATGAGAATTTTATAGAGTATCGTAAGATTAAGTTTAACTTTCTGATATTTTAAAACAACGGATATGCTTAAAACTAAAAGTGCCTTTACTTTATACAGATGCATATCAGTATCTCTATAAGAAAAAACAGAAGAAATGTAGCCCAAGTTTAAAGTATGACTGACCCGTTGGGTAATTCGTACCAGTACTAACTTTATACTACGCAATTTAGTTAGTGTTATCCGTAGTAATGGAAATCTTTCATGAAATTGGCGATTAACTTCACGTTTACGTTCATTCGGTTTAACATAACCCAAAACACTGATCTGTAAAAGTAAAAATAAAAATTGAGGACAGAAATAAACATAATGATATGTCACACATGAAGTTAGATTTGATAAATCAACATTAATTATGTAAGTCATAAGCTTTAATCAACTAAAAATGACATTTCCTGGTGTTGTAAAAGTCGAATGACCTAATACATTTATTCATATTACTGAGATTTTGCATGATAGTTTGAGATGAGTTTTAGCTGATCATACACGAATCGATAACAAATATAATTACTGACTCTTCCATCCCCAAGAGCTGAGCTACGGAATGAATCAAATTCATAAAGTGCAAAATACTACACAAGAATATAATACTTAACTAGCAAACACATAATAATATACAACAGCCCTTAGAAAAGGAAATGACAGTTACAAAAATGAAACGGAAAACCTTTATTTGTACAGTACTACAGTAGTAATTGTAACGGTAATATGAATGGTAGCAAATAAGAGTAAGTAAAGAAGAAATGATTGAGGAATAAAACATGAATTTGTAGAAAAAAATGTACAAAACTATCCTGAAACCCAAGGTCTATAGGTTCATAAAGTGTAAATGCATTGATATTCAGTACAGGCGCACTCAACATTTCGGTCAAGCAGACGCCTTGTCTCGACTAATCAGCGAGAGCTCTATTGTGGAAGACGACACAGTCATTGCCTTACTATCCAAAGAAGACTACGCAGCATCCTACTTAAAGAACGCAGTTCGTGCTTTACCAGTATCGGTGTCAGACATTCAAATGGCCTCTAAGAACGATGCACTGATCAGAAAAGCTATGAAATATGTGATGAAAGGGTGGCCGCACATCCGTTTCGAGGGTGATATGAAGCAGCTTTACCACCGTCGAGGTTCATTATGCATCGTAGATGATTGTCTAATGTTTGGAGAAAGAGTAGTTGTGCCGAAGTCCTTACGATCGAGAGTCCTGAAACAGTTTCATACTGGTCACCCTGGAACAAGACGAATGAAGTCCATAGCCCGCAGTTTTGCATACTGGCCGCTGATGGACCAACACATTGTCGACTTGGTGGGCAGGTGCACACAATGTCAGCAGGCGGCGAAGTTCAACTCTAGAGCACCACCATTAGCCTGACCACAGCCTGAGTACCCGTGGTCACGAATACATATCAACTTTGCCGGCCCAGTCAACGGGGTTACCTACTTGGTCGCGGTGGATGCCTTCTTAAAATGGCCGGAGATTCGCCCCGTAGTGCCACTGACTACTACGAAGACGCTACAGATCCTCACTGAGATTTTCTCCAGAAACGGCCTGCTAGATGTGATTGTTTCAGACAACGGGTCCCAGTTTACCTCAACCCAGTTTCAGGATTTTTGCCGACGGCTGGCCATTACACACTACCGTTCACCACCTTATCACCCGCAGTCCAATGGCCAGGCGGAGAGATTCGTGGATACCTCCAAGAGGGCGCTAATTAAGTCGAAAGGGGAGGAGACGCCCATCGAATCATTACAAAACTTCTTATTCGTCTATCGAACGACTCCAAACGATGCATTACCAGAGAAGAAGTCTCCAGCGGAAGCCCTTATGGGTAGAAAACTTAGGACAATCCACAATCTGATGCTACCAAGCAGGACCGCATGCACAGAGACCAAGAAGTTGCCGATGTATGAGGTTGGGTGTCCGGTGTACGCTCGTGATTATAGACCCAACCACAGACCCTGGACGGAGGCCCGTGTGGTAGAAAGACGGGGCCATGTTATGTACGAAGTAGAGGTGAAGGGGGAGAGATGGACTAGACACTGGAATCAGCTGCGTGTTCGAATAGCTGCAGATCGACCCACTTCAAATCAAAATCTCCCGCTTGAAGTCCTTCTGGATACTTTCAATCTACCCCCATTGCCAGTAGATGAAGCGGACCAAAAGCCAATCAACATAGGTGCCAGAAGACGGTCATTCAGACAGCGGCGACCAACAGTCAAATTGCAAGTGAACCATAAGAACGTTCGCTATTAGAACGGGGGAGGTGTTGGGGATGTCAGATCCCCAGAATTCTCTTAGTAAACCTGTTATTTCTGTGATTTATTTGTGCAAATTTAAATTTCTTTTTTTCGCGCCAGAAATTTCCCTTTTCACCTTCAGTTCGTGTTACCCACTTAGTGAGACACTAAATCTTATTGGTTCGTTGTTTATTTTAGTACGCTATTTGTAACATTTCAAGGACGCTCTCTCTCTTTGTATATATACGCATGAGATGTGTGAATGTTCGTTCGTTTTCTGGGCTGCCTGTGGAATTAGAAGCTTCTTGCTGACTTTGGACTTCTCTCTCTAGTTAGCTGGGCTGGGGCGCTGCGAGTAGCTTAGCTTACTGGTTGTTGTGTCACTGGTCATACGTTCGTTAGCAGGTAACGAGGTGTAATTTATTCGCGAGAACCCCAACAGTATATATCATATATAACAGTCCTGTAGAACATACAAAACTTGCGAGATGAGTAAACCCAACTAAATAGAGAGAAAATGGATTACACCTCAGTGGTTGATAATAATAAACATGCATCGGTTCAAATTACCGCAATTATCAAAATAAGTACCATAGTAGCAAAAGTGGTGTCGATAACCGGGGTAGCAATAATGATTAAGCTTGAGGAATGAATCCGTTTAATAAACAGTACAAAGTGATTACAGAAATCAGGATCTAGGAGCATACGAAGAGTTAATGCACATGCAACATGATGACCGGTTCTAAGTCATATCACTCAATTTCTTCAACTAGTGACTGATGGAAGATACTGCTACCCTCAGATGTACGGTTGACAAACTTGATGATCACTGCTTTGAGATGGACAATTCTGATGACCGTTTATCATAAACTCTGATTAAACCAATTATGTTCAAATATAAAGTACGCAAAGTACACAAGGTTTATGTACTTCTCTGGTACGTTTTTAATGACAAACGATTCTAATAAATATATCGCTTTAGGAAGTCGAATGCTGCCTTGAAGCCAAAAAAAATAACTATTGGCAGACGTTAATAAGTATATTTCCTCTCTAAATACCGACTGTACAGCTGTAACTAGGCTTGGAACCAACTTGATTTTCCCGAATTTACCTTTCACAAGTTTAGTTAAGAGTCGAATAGTTATTGTAGTCAATATTTCAGATACTATGTTCTTCCAACTGATTCCATTTGCATTATTACTAGAGGATTTTACTTGTCAATTATAAACTGGAACGATTAAAAGTAAAAAAAAGTTAAATGACACTAAACTCAGTTCTCTGACCCCGACCAATATTTCAGACACGAAACATTTCTAAAACTGCAACACCGCCATTAAAAGCTTTGCATATATAGTGATATTAATTAAATTTTAAGAAATGTTTTCATGTTACCGACAAAAATCGAATGAGGATAAACACAAAAAGAACTTGTTATTCACTAATAAATAATTAACTTATTCCCACCTTCATTAAAATGAGCAAGCGAGTCATGATTCGATTTGAAATCAGCATTTAGTTGGACATGTGACATTAACTCAGCATTCGTCAAATGTGGAACTTTTACAATATTCTTCGATACTTGGCAATTTGATTGAATTAAATGAGCATATGAAATAGTCTACGAATATGTAAACGAACATAACATAACACACTTTTCAACTTAAATAACAAACAGTAAAAATAATATTCATAACAGAATGGTGTTGCTTGGGTATCACCAAAAGCTACAGAGTACTGGACGGCTGTTTTGTCCTAGTGTGAGACTCTTCTGTAGTTTGAGCCCTCGATTTCGCAAGGGAATTAAATAATCGTTATGTAGGTAGCTTTACAAGCGTTAGATCAGTACTTTTAGGAATTATTGCCAGTAACGGAAACCCATATCCAAGGTAAGACGTGTCACACCTATAATTGACCTTTTCCAAGCATTTAGTTGTGAAGGCAAGTAAACGAAATAGCCATCAAAGAAAGATGCGTGCACCCACTTAATTGATATTAAGAACGATGGGAAAAAGAAAGACGGCTAGCTATGAATACTGCGATTTCAGGAGAATACAAATTTTAAATTTATCATGAAACTATCAAACGCTGTTATCTGATATTCACACTTTCCCAATTGTAGGTGTTTTTTGTTAACCACCATTATACCCTGTATTATTTTCAAGTTCTATGCGATTTTTCTTGCACTAGTTATTCTATCTCTACAACTTCATATCCTAATTTTCCATACTGTGTGAATTCTTATTTTGTTACATATTTGGGTTAAGAAAGTTATCTATATAATAGTATCACTTTTGCATTGAATTGCTGGTGAAAACCTGTCTATTTTCGACATGGTTTTCCTATGCAGGACTAGAGAAGTAAGTGGATTCAGAGCGATAGGCCGTTACGTGATAATTCGCAGGTCAGCGACACATTGGTCAAGCGAAAAATAGATATCATGTTATACATGACTGTCAGTTAAATTCATTTAACACTATACAACACTATTTATTACGTACCGTTTAACAGGTACAGATTAAGACAGACAGACAGACAGTCGCAACGTAGAACTTGGTACATGAGTACGTCAGTTCAAGTTGCCATGCCTCAATTAGCAGATAGAGATTAAATTGTCGAATCAAATCCCAGAGTGGGGAAGGTAGTAACAGAGTTAGTATTCATGGAAGGGAATAGAGACCGAGAAGATTTAAGAAAATATGATCCAGTAAAGAGAAAATTATGATAAGTTCAGAAATTTAGGATTTGGAGGAAGACAAGGAATGGATGCACCTGCGCCATTGCCAACGATTTTGAGCCATATCACCCAAAGTCTCTAACCATTTATTACGAGCGTCACGCGGACCCCAACCAGGTAGTCTGCACCTATTAACATGGCTCAGCCCAATTGTCAATGACTTCATGGACTGGAGCCATGTTTTGGTTTGGCCGCCCCTAGCTTTCTTCCAGCCTACTCCTACACCAGACAGCATTGCTCGTCGAGGTAGGCGGTGGTCAGGCATACGTAACACATGTCCTAACCACCTTAGCTGATGAAGATTTACTACTTCATCAATAGGCTTACCGTATCTACCTAGTACTCTATTCCTAACCCACGTATTGCTTACTCGGTGGTCCCAGAAAACACGAGCAATGCTTCGAAGACATCTATGATCGAATACCAGGAGCCTACGAATATCCTCTATCCTTAATGGCCATGTTTCGCATCCATAAAGTAAGACAGACCGAACTACTGCGCAGTAAACGCGTCCTTTGGTCAGTAGTCGGATGTCTCGCCTACGCCACAGATGACGCAAATTCCAAAAAGCTAATCGGGCCTTATGTATGCGCGCAGAGATTTCAGCAGACACCAGACCGTCAGGGCTGATGAGGCTGCCAAGATAAGTGAAGCAGTCAACACGTTCAACTGCCTCACTCCCTATCACTAACTTCGGTGTCGAATCAATCCAATCCTGAAGTAACATTTTGCATTTGGGTGGGGAGAATCGCATCCCAAACATCCTTACATTCTTGTTTAAGGTAGTCAAAAGATTCTGCATTTTATCAGCATCTTCGCCTAAGAGGACTATATCATCTGCATATTCTAAGTCAGCTAGTTTATCTCCTAGAAGGAGGTCAACCCCGGAAAAGTCAGACGATGAAAATGTCAACTCTAAAAGTATATCAATGATAAAATTAAATAAAAATGGGGAAAGCGGGCAACCTTGACGAACACCACTTGAGGTAATCAGTTCTGATGACAATCTGCCATAAGCTCTCACTTGACATGTGGTGTTCGAGTAGAGAGCTTGTATAAGGTTAATCTACTTCTGTGGTACGCCTTTCATTGGCAGACATTGCCACATAACCTTACGATCGATAGAGTCGAATGCCGCCTTAAGGTCAAGGAATACAACTATTGTTGGGCGTCTAAAAGTGTGTCTATGTTCTAGAACCTGCCGAAGTGTGAATAGGTGGTCTATGCAGCCACGTCCAGGTCTGAAACCACCTTGGTTCTCTCTAGTCTGCTCTTCACGAGCTTTAGTTAGGCGTCGAAGTATGATTGAAGCTAATATTTTGGACACTATATTAGTTAAGCTGATTCCTCGGTAATTGTCACAGGAGGACTTCTGTCCTTTCTTATAGATTGGAACAATTAGTGTTTGAGACCAGTCGGGTGGGATTACGCCCAATTCCCAGATTCTAGCCAGGATCCCGGTTAATCTCGCTGCTAAAACTGGACCACCATCCCTAAATATCTCAGGGGTCAACCCATCGGGTCCTGCTGCCCTACCTCGCTTTAGGTTCCCTATAGCCTTCTCAACCTCACTAAGGCTTGGGGGACCAGTATTAACTTGCCATTCAGATTGTTTGGGAATGGTGGGCAACTGGGATGATGCCGAGGGCCAATTGAACTGTTCCGTAAAGTGTTCTGCCCATCGGCCCAACCTTCTGGATTGACAGTGAATAGTGCTCCCATCTTTTTCTGCGATAGTTTCACTTACAGTTGGATTTTTGATGCCCGTTTCCTTGATAAGTCTGAACAGTTGCCTACTGTTACCTATTGCCACTGCCTTTTCCATCTCTTTAGCTTTCGCTACCCACCACTGCTCACGATCATTTCGTAAGCTTTTAACCAGTTTGCGTTTAAGTTGCCTTCGCTCCTCATCGTATTTAGGACTAGACGGAATGTGTTGCCGAGCATCTATCAGTTCAGTAGATGCAGCTGAAATCCACTGAGTTTTCCTAACTTTTTGGTTTAGTTTACTAGTAGATATCACTGCTGTTTCAACAGCTTTTTGGATATCATTCCAAGCTGACTCGGGGTGGGTATCGTTTATACAGTTGACTAATTGATTTTTGAGTTGTTCCTGAAATATATTCTTGACTTGTTCATCATTAAGTTGGACTCTTATGGGGATCTTTGCCGTGGGTCTTTTACGTCCAGTGAGACGCAGACTAATACGCGCTCGTATTAAAGCGTGGTCTGAGTCTAAACATGTGCTCCAAAATGAGCGGCAGTCTTCTATCGAGCCTCTCCAACGGTGGCTGATAGCAATGTGGTCTATTTGAGACCAACGTTGAGTTGACTGTGGAGGCCGCCATGTCAACTTATGTCTTTCTTTATGTTTAAAGTTAGTGCTTGCGAGAAATAGACGATTATCTGAGCACAGTTGTAATAAACGGTCGCCATTATCTGTTCGTTGGGCCTCGACACCATAGGATCCACCTAGGTGCCTTTCGGTTTCGTCTAATCTACCTACTTGGGCATTAAAGTCACCAGCCATAATCACTACATCAGTACGCTTAGCTTTACGAAGGAGGTCTGAAAGCTTTCTGTAAAATTCATCTTTTACTTCATCTGAGCTGCAATCAGTGGGAGCGTAGGCAGAGACAACAAAGAGGCAACGGCGTGTGTCCCTATCTTTCCGAGTTCTTACCGTCCCGTTTAGACGGACAGCGCATAACCGACTGTCTATGGGAATCCAGTCAAGGAGAGCCTGTTCAGCTTTTGAACTTAGTGCTATACCTACACCAGCAAGGCCTCGAGTGGTAGCGGTGGGGTCTCCGGAAACACGAAGGGTGAACCGGACCGGTTCTTTGTTTTCACAAGGTGAGGTCAGGTGAATGATTGTACTTGGATCCTGTATACGCGTTTCAGAGACACAGCAGACATCGATGGAACGAGAATTAAGGGTCATGGCTAGGGAGGCCTGTTGTCCTATTTGGCCTAAGGTTCGAACGTTAAAAGCTCCGATATGTAGTTTAGTGCGAGGTTTCAGGAGACCAGGAATAACGTTTTGTGAACTCAAACCATTAGCATTAGAGGCGTGAGGTGATAAGGTTAGGCTCGTCGGGTTAATCGTGGGAATAAGGGAGTTATTGAGGGTTGAGGGTGGGATTTGACCTCGAGCAAAATGATCTCTTGTGCTGTTAGAGGTATGAGGGCAGTTATCACTTCCCGGTTGCCCACACCGTGGAAGGGTCATTCTTGAGGAACCTGAAAGAGAAAGAGGATTAGAGGAGGTCGTGATGACCTGAGAGTGTGACCGCAGTGTCCAGGGGACAGCTGTTTGAGGTCGGTCGAGTACATTAATTGTTGCTCCGGTTGTCAGAAGGGGAGGCATCGGCCTCATGGCTTCCGAGGGAACTCGGCTTTCACCATGAAGCGTCATATTGATCCTTCCAATTCCCAGGGCAGAGTTAGAATTATTATATGGGTTTTTACTCGTGAACTGTTTTTTAGCATGATAGTTGTTTTACGGGATGGGGGTGCTAGCCCCATGCCCAACCCTCCTCCTTTATCCGGGCTTGGGACCGGCAGCAACCCTGTGCGGGCTACAGGCGGAGTTGGTACAGATTAATGTATTTGGTTATAAGTCACACTCTAGGTGTGAGAAACGATGATACCACCTGGTTGCCTAAACTAAAGTAGGTGAAGAGGAATTCGAACCTATGATGCAGTAACTGAATACGCTCTGTACGATACTAGGAATTCCAAATCAGTAGACTGGTATGCCCGTAAGTAGGATTCAATTGTTGTCACAGCCAACAGAAAGGAACAACCCATAAGTCAAGAAAATTTATATCCTACAGGAAACGTAGAAAAAATCAATATGGACCCAAACATAAACGCTACAGTTGATGACTAACGACATGGATGGTGTACTTAAGGGTTGCACTTAATTAGTGGCTCCACTACAAGAGAGTGTTGATTCCTTGATAATCCCAGATAAAAACTATTAGCTATTTAATTTATCTGCTTTTAGAGACCAGGTCTAATACACCTGCAGAGTAGATCACATTACTCAGCTCTAAAATCATCATTCGAAAATTTCGTCGGTAATACTGGTGGTGTAGATCGTTAAATACTAATCAAACTTCCACAGCTTAGGCATGGTTTCAGACCAACAGCAGAACAATTTGACCCATAAAAGTAACTAAGCACATCGGAACAGTTTTTCAGTTAAGTAATCTAGAATGAACAGAATAATATAGTACATTTACGAAGTACTATAATCTCCTTACCTCACCGTTGACAGGTCGAAATGAACTAAGACTTGACACATTATGAATAAAATTAGCTTGAGTAATAGGATCTCTAACATGTGCAACACCGGTGAATGCAGAAATCTGTGACAGACGGACAGTGTTTGCAGGAGATCGAAACTGTTCTACACCGGAGGAAAGATTATGGGAACGACGTCCAGCTCTAAAAGAAAGAAGTGACATATGCGTATATCAAAATGCCACTAAATACTGAACTGTAAATAAAATACAATTCAGAAGCAAAACCAAATATTTCCCAGAAGGCTTGTCGAGCTGTAATACTTTACTATCACTGTTCTGGGTCTATGAGACCTTCAAAAATTAAGAATGTAGTTACCTTTTTAGGCTCCCCAAGGAGAAACATATTTGCATGCTTATTATAATGCTTACTAAACGGATCATGAGGAAACTAATAAATACTTCCTTCAAAGTAAGCAACGTGAACAAAACATTTCATAGAGATGCTTCTATTCTCCAATCTAATGATCATGATAAACAGTTGATGCAATGAACTTTACTTAATACTAATCGACCAAATTATCAATTTATTAAGACAGAGAATTAGTTATGAAACAGAAATATGTTCCATCTAACTATGCATTGATAAGGGACATAAAGTTTTACCAACTCTAAAGACCAACTAAAAGAACCAATAGATAAGTACTGATGTATGTTTAGATCTACGAAGTACATTTTTTTTTAAAAGTCACTAGAATGTTTTATTCATGGCCACCAGAAAATGTAGGAGATGAGTTAAACGTTTCTTCCTGACTGTTAACTTAACACCCAATATCAAGCTCATTACACTGAATTTTTAAAGCTTTAAGTTTACTAGCCATATAGAAAATCCTGTTAAATAAAACATAGTCAGTACTAAAGAGCTGGAGAACATGACAAAATGTATCTATTTATTGATGTGATTAATTATAACATGATTTCATAAGTTTGTTAAGAAGCAATTACAGCTGATCAATTAAAACGAATTTAAAAATAGTATTACCTGAAATGAATCCCTGTCTTTTTACGATGATATGGTAGGATTGAGAACAAAGTAACTGGTGTCTCACTAATACCTAATGAACGTAGTGCTATTCTAAAAAAGAATGGAGAATAAGTAATGATAAGTTTGGTTAACATCAAATGTTTCAATTATTTGAATACATGAAACGAACAATAGGGTTTTTGAGAGAAAATAACAACAATAATGATATATAATGTTACTAAAATTGGATACAAATAAACTGAAAACCTAATAGGCTATGATTAGAATACCATGACACCATCTGCGAATAAACAATACAAATATGATAAAGTGAGATTAAAATAGTCAATATATCAAGTCGGAACAGACACTTTTATGATATCAGAATGTACACATATGTTTCCGCTTTTACAATAAGTCGGATGGTGAGCATAGACAAGTCAGCGTCATTTAACATAAACAGAATCTTTAATGCACTACAGTTTATCAATACTTTTCCTTATTACTATCAACAAGTTTTGGAAATAGTCATCTGTCGATAGAATACGATGTCATGTTCACTCAGTAGTTTATATTTCAGTAGACCATATATTCTAACAACACATTAAACTACTCACGAATAAACCAGACAAATGGCTGTTTTATTTACTGCTGAATCAGAAGATACATGACAAAGAAATATACGTGAAAAAACTATTGTCACATGCAAACATGATTACAGACACAGTGAAGTGGTTAATAATATTACAATAGGCCAAAAAAATAAAAACTCGGAAAGTACCTAGTTATAAAATATGTTAGATAGCAACTAACCAGCCATGAAAACCCAAGATATATGTCGACTCCAGGTATTTGACCATAGAAATTGTAGCATCGCTCGTATATCATGTAACAGTCGAATAAGTAATATGGAGGTTAGACAAAAGGTTCTTGGGGAATATAGTAAATTAGTCGATGTCACTAAACTTCATCGACTGAGATGGTTGGGACACATGTTGCGCATGCCGACTACCGCCTGCCTGGTTGCGCGATGTTGGCTAGGGTTGAAGTAGGATGGAAGAAGAGTAGGGGCGGCCCAACCAAACATGGCACCAATCCATGAAGTCCTTGACTGCTGGTCTAAGCCATGTTGGTAGATATGGGTATTTATGAACAATTACCTCACCAGAAAATTGGGATCCATTGATCAAACATCATAGGCAACGACCTATTGTTGCAGAGAACAAACCAGCCTTTATGTGAAGCAATTACGAAAAAATGCTGCAGGTGGATAGAACACACAGTGAAAAAAATCATCAAACTGAGTCACAAGCCAAACACTAACATGGGATCCTCAAGGCCAAATAACACACTATATTGGGAATCGGAGGCAGACATGAAAAGAATAAATAGTACTGCGGAATAACTGGAAAGGAGAGAATATAACAGTTAGTTGGAGAATCCTGGCCAATGGTCTGTGCTCCGAGAGAGATAGTAGGCGAATGAATGAATGATGAGGAATAATACTGAGAATATGATTAGAAAAAGAACAGAAAGATGCATAGAACTAGATGTTAAAATTTGGGATAAATGGATCTGCATTTTATTACCGAATGTCCATAACTGTTGCTAGTGGTTGTCAGGATGACCCGTACGCACCAGCATGACTCAGGTCGACAACCAAAGATTTCATGAACTGATGAAATGTTATAGTTTTGCTGTTCTTAGCTTCTTTTGAACTTTGCCATACTACAATGAAAATCGCACGTCAAGGTGGATAGCGACCGAATATACGTAACACATCACCTAGACACCGCAATCGATCATGATTCAAAACTTCATCAACTGACATGCCATCCTTCCCTAGTAACTCGAGTCAGTTAGTATCAGAGCAGTGGCATTCCAGATATCTTTGGAACCAACCACAAAACTGTTAGATTATTTTAACCTGAACGAAATGCGTCTATGTGCATTAATACGACTTTTGAAAATCTTACTTTCATTATGTATATACACACAAATTATTAGACAATAGCGTATGTATAAAAAACAGGACATTTCATGACTAGAGGAAGATCACTCTTCCGGACAAAACCAAAACATAACTATTTTAAAAACAATACAATTCCAGTCAATAACTGGAATAGTTTCTCATGATAGTGTTACAATTACTGTACAAGAATAGTGTGGGCGACAATAAAGGAAAAGATTTGGCCTAAGAATGCAATAACAAAAACAATTCAATAACACGTAGAAATAGATTTGTTACAGCCGACGTTTCAGTGAATGGCTAATATTCAAGGACAATTTTCCGGAAGATTATTTTATACATTTTAACTGCTTGTGTAACATTACGTTACTCTTATTTCAACTTGTCCTAACCTAAAAATTGACAAGTTAACTTTTATGTTACCACTTTCCATTCATGAACTGTTAATTAATTATGTACCTACGTATGTCATTATTGTCGTAGTTTAGTATAGGTGTCATTATTTTGATTGATCTGATGTGTGGACTGAATTGGGAAATATGTATAAATATGAGTGCTTGAAATCATGATATACATATAGTTGGAACTTCGCTTATCATTCTGGCGTTTTTACCATCAGGATTAGAGCTAGAAACATCGGGGAAGACATACGGGAATATAATAATCAGTTTCAGTGTCTTTGTTCGCTGTATTAGTTCTAGCAAGGTTTCATATCCTGTAAATAGTCGAACTTCTAGACATAATAGGACAATGTCAATTTAATGAAGAAATAAAACATATGCTTAGCCACTGATTTTTACAGACTAAAATAAGAGTCAGTCATATGAAATTAGTTTGCATTTTTCAAATAGATCCACGTGTATACGTAAAAGTGTCTGGTAAAAGAAAAACACTTCTGTTCATATAAAAGTAACCTGAAATTCCGCTAGTTGTCAACAGTTAGGCGGTCAACAGATTATATGCAATAATAATGAACAACATGAATGGAACGGGGGGGGGAAGTAACTGAATGAAGAGTAATAACATGTCTGAAATCTAGAAGAAAAACAAATATATATAGGAGAAAATTAAATATATGGAAATGTAATTAATGTAATGTAAAACAGTGGTTAATGCATTCGACTTTCGCTCTATCTACTCTAGTATTGGCAACCGGTCCATTACACTTAGAATGCTGTTTGAAAGCAAGGATATGAATATTTACCTAGTGAATTAGAACAAAGAATCCATTCATGTTAGTTATGATGTTCAACCGATAATTTCTATCATGTCATTCAAAGTGTCCTAGCTTCGCAGCACCAACCAGCATCAGCTAAATGAAAAATCACTGAAAGGTATGGAATACTTGACAGAAGTGTTATTCTAATTTGTGATATATCAGCAATATTCAACACTCATGAATCTATATGAGAGAGAAACTAAGACATCCAGATCTTATGGTGGGAAGAATGTCCTTAGAAAACTAAGTGAACATTTTCAAGTTTACTTAATTTGTAACACCACATGACTGCAATTCGACACCATCGATGAGCAGTACATTCTAAACAAACTAAATTAATTCTAAACAGATCACAATATGGGATACCTATCTATTGAATAGATAGTGGGCATTGCATCGAAGTAGTTAGTATTTTTATCAAAAGAATAAACTAATCCGAACGGAAAATACAAGAAATAAAATTGTCATCATGTAAAGTCAGGAGGATATTATACATAACAACTACCATGAGATAAAATATACCACTCCGCCTGGAGCCACAACAAGGTTTCTGCCGCTCCCAAGCCCGGATAAAGGAGGAGGGTTGGACATGGGGTTAGCAACCCTATCCCGTAAAACAACAACCATGCTAAAAAACAGCTTGCGAATAAAAATCTTTATAACCATTCTAACTCTGCCCTGGAAGTTGGAAGGACTAATATGACGCTTCATGGTGAAAGCCGAGCTCCTTCGGAAGCCATGAGGTCGATGCCCCCCCTTCTGACAACCGGAGCAACAATTAATATACTTGACCGACTTCAAACAGCTGTCCCCTGGACACTGCGGTCACACTCTCAGGTCATCACGACCTACCCTAATCCTCTTTCTCTTTCAGGTTCCTCAAGAAGAACCCTTCCACGGTGTGGGCAACCGGGAAGTGATAACCGCCCTCATACCGCCAATAGCACTCGAGTTCACCTTGTTCATGATCAAACTCGTTCTCCATCTCTGGTCTCTTCTTATAACACTTCTTCTCCTACAGTTTCTATGCGCGTCACTTTTACTGGTTACCCGAGTTCCCAAATTATCATACCAGGTCTCCTGAAGCCACGCTCTAAACTTCATGTTGGAGCTTTTAATGTGCGTACGCTGTGTCAAATCGGTCAACAGGCTGCCTTAGCTAAAACATTAAAATCTCTCGCAATTGATGTATGCTGTGTCTCCGAAACACGCATACAGGATCCCAGCATGGTCATCCGTTTGACCTCACCTAGTCAATGCAATGGAACTGCACACTTCACTCTTCGTTTATCTGGAGACCCTACAGCAAGTTCACGTGGCCTTGCTGGTGTAGGTATAGCACTAAGCTTACGAGCAGAACAGGCTCTTCTCGAGTGGATTCCTGTAGACAGTCGTCTATGTGCTGTCCGTCTAAATGGCACAGTACGAACTCGGAAAGATAGGGACACACGCCGATGCCTTTTTGTCGTCTCTGCTTATGCCCCCACTGATTGCAGCACAGATGAAGTGAGAGACGACTTCTATATGAAGTTCTCTAGCCTCCTTCAGAAAGCTAAGCACTCAGACATAGTAATTATTGCAGGAGATTTTAATGCCCAAGTAGGTAGATTAAATCAGGCTGAAAAGCACCTAGGTGGGTTACTCGGCATCCCAGCCCAGAGAACAGACAACAGAGATCGTCTGTTGCAATTATGTTCAGACTACCATTTATTCTTAGCTAGCACAAACTTTAAGCATAAGGCGAGACACTGTTTAACCTGGCGACCTCCAACATCTACGCAACGATGAACACAAATTGATCACATCGGCATCAGCTACCGTTGGAGAGGTTGTATAGAGGACTGCCGCTCTTTCTGGGGCACTTGCCTAGACTCTGACCATGCCCTAGTGAGAGCACGTATCTCTATGCGTTTTACTGGTCGCAGAAAGGTTACATCGGGCAAACCCTTTAGATATCACTTTGAGTCTGAGAACGCTAAGATTGCATTTAGGAATGGTTTGGCTAAGCATTTATTCGCCCATGACCAACAGGTTTCCCCCGAAGTAGCTTGGAATGATTTTAAAGCAGGTGTATACGCAGCAGCGCTATCAGTATCTAACCCCAATCCAATGGTTATGAAAGACCATTGGATCTCTAGAACTTCTAGGGAACTGATGGAGGCTCGAAAACTCATTCCAGCAGGCTCGGAGTATGATGAAGAGCGACGACAACTGAAACGTAGACTGACAAAGAGTCTGCGTAAGGATCGTGAACAGTGGTGGGCAACAAAAGCAAAAGCGATAGAAGCATCAGCAGCGACTGGCAATAGTAGACAGCTGTTCCGACTTATTAAGGACACCGGTATCAAAAAATCGGCAGTTAGTGAAATCATCTCTGAAAAAGATGGGTCGTTGATCCACTCTCAATCTAGAAGATTAGAACGACGGGCAGAACACTTTCAGCAACAGTTCAACTGGCTCCCAGCCACGCTTAGCTTACCCACAATCTCCAAGCTACCCGAATGGAAAATTGACACAGGTCTCCCAGCCACGCTTAGCTTACCCACAATCTCCAAGCTACCCGAATGGAAAACTGACACAGGTCCCCCAACTCTCAGTGAAGTTGAAAACGTCATAAGTAAATTGAAACGAGGGAAAGCAGCAGGGCCTGATATGTTGTCTACCGACATCTTTAAGGATGGTGGTCTAGTTTTAGCGTGCAGGTTGACTGATATATTAGCCAAAGTCTGGGAACTAAACTCCATCCCATCTGACTGGTCTCGATCGCTGATTGTTAAAGTCTACAAAAAGGGACAGAAATCCTCTTGTGATAACCACAGAGGAATCAGTTTGACTAATATAGTATCTAAAATATTAGCCACTATAATCATCCGACGTTTAACTAACACTAGGGAACAACAGACTCGAGAAAACCAGGCTGGTTTCAGACCTGGCCGGGGTTGCATTGATCACATATTCACCCTGCGCCAGGTCCTCGAACACAGACATATGTACCAACGCCCAACTACAGTTGTATTTCTTGACTTAAAAGCAGCGTTCAACTCTGTTGACCATGAAGTCTTGTGGCAATGTTTGTCATTAAAAGGCGTACCCCAAAAGTACATTAACCTTATAAAGGCCCTCTACTCGGTCACCACTGGTCGAGTCAGAGCATATGGCGAATTGTCACGAGAAACTTCATCCTCAAGTGGAGTCCGTCAGGGTTGCTCCTTATCCCCATTTTTATTTAATTTCATCATAGACGTACTGTTAGAAATCTCTCTCACTTCTTTTAAGTCCTCTGGGATTAGTCTCCTTCCAGGAGGCTTTCTTGTCGACTTAGAGTATGCAGATGATATAGTCATATTTGGTGAAGACGCTCACAGCATTCAAGGTCTCTTGAACACGTTGAGTAACAATGGAGGCATATTTGGGATGTGCTTCTCCCCTCCCAAATGCAAAATGTTACTCCAGGACTGGTCTGCTTCTTCCCCCAAATTATTTAGTGGGAGTGAAGTAATTGGATGCGTTGATCGCCTCACTTATCTCGGAAGTCTCATTACCCCTAGTGGGTCGGTGTCTGACGAAATCTCAGCACGGATCCAGAAAGCTCGATTGGCAATTGCCAATCTACGGCACTTGTGGCGCAGACGAGATATCTGTGTCTCAACGAAAGGCCGGGTGTACTGAGCAGCAATCCGCGTCATCTTCACATATGGCTGCGAAACATGGGCCATGAAAACTCAAGATATGCGTCGACTCCAGATATTTGACCATAGGAATCTTCGGAACATCGCTCGTTTACCATGGAATAACCGGACTAGTAATAGTGAGGTTAGACAAAAGGTTCTTGGGAAACACGGTAAATCAGTCGAAGAGGTCATTAACCTTCATCGACTGAGATGGCTAGGACATGTATTGCGCATGCCCGACCACCGTCTACCCCGTCGCGCCATGTTGCCTAGGGCTGAAGTAGGATGGAAGAAGGTTAGGGGCGGCCAAACCAAAACATGGCATCAGTTCATGAAGTCCTTGACTACTGGCCTAAGCCATGTTGGTAGATGTAGACTACCTGGTTGGAGTCCGCGTGATGATCGCAACAAATGGCTGGAGACACTAGGTGATATGGCTCAGAATCGGTCACAGTGGCGCAAGTGTATTCACTCTTTAACCTCATCTAGATCTTAAATTCTATTGTTATTTTCTGGACATCTTTACTTTTCTCTCTTGTATTCCGTCTTTACGTTACCTCAATATTCTCGTAGTGCTATTGTGGTATGGCAACTTGAACCTACAGGCGTTTGTGCCCGGTTCTACGTTGCTGATGATGATGATGACGAGAGTATGAAGAACCAGATAACAGTAATAAACATTAAATTCATTTACTATGTACAGAGTTGTGTACTCAACTTTAAGTACACTTTAAGTATGGAGGTTAGTGATACTACATGGTTGCTCACACCAAAGTAGGTGAAGTGGAATTCAAGTGCATAAATTAATCATCGAAAGTTGAATAGTAATTGGTGTTTATAAGGAATTAAATAAAAAATAAGAAAGTACAAGATAAAACGATGCTATAATGAGGAATTTCGGAAAATAAGTAGTTTGCTAATCTGCTTGAAAACATTAGTTAAAAACTCTCAGCTAAGCATCGTCACCACAAACAGCACTACTCGAAGTAAAAACTTTCTCAATTCAGCAGTTTCACATTATTTTATTTCTGCCTACGCTCAAGAAGGCAGATGCCATTCATGCTTCTCTTTAGTGAAATTATTGAAAGACACATGGAAACCTGTATTTTCCGATTATATCGTATCCTGTGCATCATCGCTCTTTTATTCTCAATGGTTCTTCAGATAGCATTAATTAATTATGAATATAACTATCAAAATACGTGCACAGAAACCATCACTCCATAAAAGTATATAAATTAATTTGCATAAAATCTGCTTTCACATTAAATGGAACAACAGGTATAAAAAAATATAATTGAACGAACAAAGGTTTTCTCGTATTCAATTATATTGTTTGCAACACCACGTGTTGCTACGCCTATATAGGTAATAGCAATAAATTGTATATTTTGTTAGCCTCGAGTTTTTATTTGATCAACAATGCCTTTTATATAATCACAGATTATGCCACAAAAAATGTTATATACATTGTACATATTAGATGACCTTAATTTACATCATCATAGGAAGTGATGAAAAACCGACATTTGTGAATTTAATGAAACATTGAAAAAATAATAAATGTTACATAAAAAAACATTGAGTTTAGATCACGTGCTGTCACATAGACACAAGGGGAGAGAGAGTGAAAAAAACAATAAAGGTGAAAACTAATACGAATTAGGTCAAAATAATAAAATATTATAAAGTGCTATTATATTAACACTAGTAATAGCTAGTATTCAATATAATGAAGTATGTATGTTTAGTTGTCTGTACTCGTCACAGATTGATGTTGGTTGGGTAACACAAAAATTCAAGGAGCACTAGAATATGCAAGCAGCAACTATATTAGAGAGAAGTAGCAAGATGAAGGCTAACAGTTCAATCTACAAATGCCACTGATGTAACTCGAAGAGTTAAATGCTGTTACAAAAACTGATTTAGATAACTATTCTTAGTTTATTAACAGTGATTGAGGTAGTTGAGACTTTTACTAACCCTAGTGTGCATTAAGATTTTAGCACAGATAAAGGAAAGCTCGTTTAGAGAATGTTTCGTGAATAATATATATCAAACTGTCTACCAAACGGCATGTCATACACAGGTATATGCTGTCTTTAACTTTACAATTGTGAAATCTTTCCTTCAAAAGTTGAAAAAATGTGTAGATAGTAAGCATCAAAGCTTATATTTCCAGAGAATTAAATCACTATTTATAAATCAGAAGACAAATTCAGTACACACTAACACAGTTTGCTAAGAAACTTTAGTGGTTAATACCCTGAAATTACAGACACAAACAAACAAGTCAACTGAATTGTTATAAGGTTTAATCAAGTTCTTGCTAGCTATGTGGGTTTCAATCACCTGCTCTTCAACGGTAGTGTATTTAATTCGTAAAATTCATTAAAACATACGAAGACATGTATTTTATTCTACTGTTCAGTATTCTTGGTTCAAACAATGACATAAGGTTGTGTGATTTGGTCACTTAAAATTGTCATCTGATGTTATTGTATTTAACTCTTTCATTTGCGCAACTATCAGCTCAGTAAAATTCCTAGTAACTTCGAATATAACAAATTTATGAGGTAAAATCACCGCTGAAAAATTAATATCATGAAAGTCAAAAAAGGCTGTTATGATGGGGAATACGACCAATTATTTGATACGATCTTGTGCGCACGAAATCACAGTGACAAATACCAAGGAGTACCTTGTGGGTTTCTGTATATCTGCCCGATGCCCACTCAGTCTCAAGCCAAAAATAGGAAGAGCACAAGCTGATGGATCAACCGGACAGAATCGTATTATACTTCAAGCATTCCTTTATATACACATAAAGCCAGACCACACAGCCAATTGGAAAATTTGTATTAATATGAAACAGGGGAGACAGCAGTAGAAAATAGAGGTAATATGTACACAATCAACCAACTGTAGTTCATAAATGAAAGATGACATACTGACAGTAAATTTATTTAACGGGAAGATATAACAAGGGAAACGTAACAATGATAGACATTGAAATGGTCTTTCAAAACATAGTTCTGAAAGTTATTTTTTTTTATTCGCCCGACATAACATCATACCCCAATTACCACGTACATATTTTTATACTTGGCCTGGAAACACACTCAAAGTGTGAAGATTAATCACACTTCCCGGTTTCCTAAGCCAAAGTAAGCAGAGGGGAGTTGGAATATGTGACTAAATAACTAAAAGTCAGACCACTGACAAAAAAAACAATGTCAAGTTGTGTCTACTTTAAGATGACAAATCAATTACACTTGAGTAAATGGATCGACAATCTAAATAATGAAGAAA
>JALJAT010000309.1:0-21260 GCA_034768735.1 Schistosoma mekongi | reverse complement strand
CATTTTGATGCGTTTTAATTGGTATGGCGAGTCTCTATCAATGCAATGTCTACCATGTTGGCCGAATTGCCACTACACCGTGAAATCATCGATCGAATTGTAAAAGACAATTTCCATGATATCTCGTGAACGCCTGCTCCGATTCTCACCATTCTTGCGCATTCGCATTGGGATGCGAGTCTCTAGCGATGACTGTCGCACATGTTGCGAATTGCAACTACACAGAGAAACATCTAATCGAATTGTAAAAGACAATTTCCATGATATCTGTTACAGGCTTGCTTCGAATTCTCCCAATTTTGATGCGTTTGAATTGGGGAATTCGAGTCTCTAGGCCATGACATGTCGACATGTGGCGCATTGCCAACTACCATTGAATCTCGATCGAATTGTACAAGACAATTTCCCTGATTCTCTTGAAAGCTTGCCTTCGATTCTCTCCATTTTTGATGCTTTTTGAATGGTATGCAGTCTCTAGCAATGCCGTCGACATGTTGGCTAATTGCCACTACACAGAGAATCATCGATCGAATTGTAAAGACATTTCCATGTAATCTTGTTGAAAAGCTTGCCTTAGCTTCTGCCATATCTAATTGCGTTGCATTCCGAGATTCTAGTACTCTAGCAATGACATGTCGACATTTTGGCGAATTGCCAACTAACACAGATAATATCGATCGTTTGTAAAAGCCAATTTCCATGATATCTCGTGAACATGCCTGCTCCGATTCTCACCATTCTTGCGGTCTTCGCAATTGGGATGCGACGTCTCTAGCGATGACATGTCCGACACTGTTGGCGAATTGCCAACTACACCGAGAATCCATCATCGATCGGTTTGTAAAAGGACATTTCCATGATATCGCTTGAACGCCTGCTCCTATTCTAACCATTCTTGCTGCATTCGAATTTGGAATGCGAGTCTCGAGCGATGACATGTCGACATGTTGGCGAATTGCCAACTACACAGAGAGGGAAATGTTATGGGACTCTTTGACACTAATGGCGTACACAAAAAGATAGTCACAATCATACGGAATTCTTACGACGGGCTACATTGTAAAATCGTTCTTGGTGGTCGGCTCACATATTCATTTGTAGTAAAGATCGGCGCTTGCTCTAGCCCTTCCTCCTTCTGTTGGTGGTTGACTGTATAATGAAGACTGCAACATCTCAATGCAATCTTGGAGCACAATGAACAACATAGATGCAACTAGATGACTTGGACTTTGCAGATGACATAGCTCTTCTGTCCCACACACAACAACAAATGCAGGTGAAGACGGACAGTTTAGCAGCAGCCTTGACAGCAGAAGGCCCCAACATATACAAAGGTAGAAGCATGATCCTTAGATAGAGTACAACGAGCACCAACCCAATTGCACTTGACGGAGAAATTCTGGAAGATGTAGAAACATTACATACTTGGTCAGCATCATCGATAAACAAGGAGGGTTTGATCTGTGGCGGATGTGAAGGCAAGGATTAAGAAGGCAAGGACGGCATTCCTACAACTAAAAAACATCTGAAACTCAGACCAACTGCCAGACAACATTAAAGTCAACATTTTCAATACAAATATGAAGACAGTTCTGTTGCATGGAGCTGAAACTTGGACTGGGAACTACGAAAAGCCTCATCCCAAAGATGCGAGTGTTTGTAAACAGCTGTCTGAGTAATATATTGCGGATCCTTTAGCCCGATACTATCAATAACAACCTTCTATGGGCTGTAAACTAATCAACTTTCAGCAGAGGAAGAAATTAGAAACAGGCGCTGGAGGTGGATAAGACACACTGAGAAAATCATCAAACTGTGACACAAGATAATCACTAACTTGGAATCCCGAAGGCCAAAGGAAAAGAGGAACACACTACGTCGAAAACCGGAGACAAGCATGGAGAAATGGACAGCTCTGGGGAAGAGCTGGAAAGGAGAGCCCAGGAAAGAGTTGTTGAAGAGTGCTGTTCTCCGGCCGATGCCACACATGGGGTAACAGGCATCGACTGATTTGTTGGTTGAAGGGCTATAGTTAGTGTTGTTCCTCCAACATGTATCGCGAAATCTCCTTCGTCTGTTGGTCCGGTTATAATAATAATAATTTATTTCCTGGATGTCAGGAGCAAGCCATTTTTACAGGCATGATCAACAATAACATATCACATTACAGAAAGGGTCTAATCGTTATGCAAACTTATTATACAATAATGCACAGAGACAGTGGGATAATAAACTTTGTTTTAAATCGGCATTTATTTAGCGTCCATTACAAACATGGCCTCGAGACGACCTTGTGATGTAGGAAAATGACATGACGGATTCATGCCACCATTACGAGGGGTTACATTTTGACGGAAAACGTAGACGTTCAACCTTTCGCGTAATGTTAATCAATCTTGAAGTGCTGCAAGTAGCTAATGGAACTACGATTGGTACCTATGAATAGTGTTCATAGACCTTAGACCTTGTTTGCCGACTGCTTAAATTTTTAGCGTCTAGGTATATCCCGATCCAGTGACACAAGAATCCAGAGTATTATGGGAATAGGTCTTTATTCACTAGCGTGGGCATGAGACAATGGATCGCGGTTCTAGTTATTCAGACGCACAAATAATTCTCAACGTTCAATATAAGCTAATAGGAAATATAATCTCAATGCAGAATAAGGAAGTAAATGAATATTGCAGCCTAATTGTTTTGTCGTATGCTGAGGTTTTGAAGTGAACTTTTAACTAGTCAAGCTAAATTGTTACATTAGCTCCCTCCTAGAAACGACTTCCGTAGGAACGTCGTTCGATCAACATACCAAACGAAATTATCTCAGTTTTGTAGCATTTACATTCTCCTACAAAGGATGGTGTGATACTTGGTGAACTTGACCTTCTAACGGTGACTGGAGCTTGAAAAGTAAGAGGGCAAGAACATAAGGTAGGAATATCTGAGGAAATACCGCGAGTGGGCTACCCAACACCATGTTGGTGAGGTACGATTTTTCCATGTTCTGTCCGGCAATTAGGTGTTTACTCACCTGCCTCTTGAGTCGCCCTCAAGTAAAAATTAAAGGAGAATCTACTTTAGAACAAAACAAAAACGATGAAAATCAACCACACCTAAAGAATTGCTCTACTGTCTGCATAAAAATTTAAAGTACAGTATATATATATATATATAGTTGTAATTGATAAGTGTTCGTTTCTACGTAAGTGTTTGATTTCCAGGACGGCTTGGCCATCTGAAAGAAAATAAACATGGTGTAGAATCTTGTGTACGCAAACGTATTTAAAAATTTTTTTTAAAGAAAACAAGAATATATATATATATATAAGTGCGTGCACTTGCCAGAAGTCAGGTCAAATAGGCAAACTTGAGCATGTGACGGCCGCCTTTTATGACTGGTTCGTAACAGTGGGTACTGACAGTACCCATCAGGTTGAAATATTATAGCAAACGTTTATGAAAGAGAAAAAAAATAAATTACCAAGAATATGAGAATGCTTAAGCTTATTAGGGTCAGATGAAGCTATACGTCAACGCGAAGCATATAGCTAATGTAGAAAGCTTATTGGAACGGTACCGGATGATATCTCCAGTTGATTAAGAGTTCGAATGTCGATAAAATGGATGAAAACTATGTGGTTATCTGAGAGTGCATAGATTTTAACCGAGGGAAGTATTATTCGTAACCTATGTCTATGATCATGTATGGACTTATAATAATTGTTTGTATGATGCTATGGAGGAACCACATCAACTAATGATAATTTTATATAAGTTTATCGACCAGGTTTGTTAATAGTTTCATTAATTATATCAATCATATTACGTGATTGCCAAGGCTAGACAATGCTTTATGATGCTATCCTGAAACTACTATGAGTAATTAGTTGTAGTGTTAGTTTGTTATAAGCTAGTAAAAAAATTTTTTATTTATTATTTAGGATCTAAAAGATTGAAAATCTGACAACAGAATTTAAAATCTTAGATATGACATCACTACAGTTAGGATGATGCTAGAGATACTATAGACATTTAATAAGTTACTCTAATTAGCTTAGTGATATTTATAAACTGTGGCAAGAATAATTAGAACTAAGAAAAGTCGAACAAATATGGAACTTAATATGTATCTTAAGCAGAAAACATTTCTAGTAGCGGTTTGCATGAAATATACATGGCTAGTCTAAGTAAAATATATATATGCTAGTATAAGAGGTGTGTATAGCAAATCAAATGGTAAAAGGTTAAAACTCGCCCGGGTTCTTTTTGCAATTCATCCTGATTCTTAAGGTTCATTGTGTGATTTGTGGAATTATCAACTGATAATTGAGAAATCTAGAAAAATGATTAGTTCCGCAGGCAAAGCATGCTCACAACACTCACCTCAGTTGATAGGCTTACGACTTATATTGCTCGCCAAGTTGTTTAAGAATTAATTTAAGTATTCAGTATTTAATAAAATTAAAATGACTACCGTTCCTACATCAAACGATAAGGTCCGAGGAGAAGTGGGTAGAATAGTACTTAAAAGTACTAATATTCCGATAACGTTTGCCGACTTATGACAAGGAGAAATATATTGCTTTTTTGTTTTCATTTTATTTTATTTTTACTTTTTATTTATTTTTTTTCAATATTTACCAACTTGAAAATTTTAGGAGTTACGTTATTATATTTTTAGGCCGAAACTAAAACTGTGGACATCCCCGCCTGAATAATCGGTTGTGTCCATTTCACACTCTTAGTTACCTTTGTAGCCTTTATGTTCTTATTTGCTGATTCCATGTTTATTTGATTAGATAAATGGTCTAATAACACGTATGGTGGTTCATTATCTAGGTAGGCCGGTTTTAGCCTATCAATACTTACTGAGTCGATGTTTCCTTGTTTTTGTATTACGAAATACTTAGGTTTTCTTAAAATAACTTTAAATGGACCTTCAAAAGGAGGGCAAAGGGGTGCTTTCATTTTGTCACATCTTATCCAGACGTGTGAGCAACTGCTTAGATCCTTAAGTAAAAATGTCGCTCGCGATTGTTCACGAGTCTTAATCGGTTTAAGTTTAGACATTTGGTCCCGCAGTTGATCTGCGTAAGTTCCTAAGTCGAGCGTTTTACTGTCCGTGTGAGGGTTAATGAACCCACCTGGGAGTCTCAGAGTAATCCCGAAAACTAGTTCTGCCGCTGAACATAGTTAGTCAGTTTTAACAGCTGTTCGTATTCCCAACATAACTAATGGTAGGAATTCTGTCTACTGACTGGTTTTTGAATGAGATATAAGAGCGGCTTTCAGTTGACGATGGAACCGTTCTACCATCCCATTTGCTTAAGGATGATATGCCGTGAAGCGAATTCTGTTTGAGCCTAGGAGTTTAGCTAAGTTCTTAAATAGTTCAGATTCGAATCGAGCCCCTTTGTCTGTCGTTATTGTAACAGGTGTACCAAAAATGGTCACCCAGTTTTGTATGAAGACTTTGGCTACTGTTTCAGCTGTGATGTCAGCGATCGGTACGGCTATAGAGAACCTCGTAAACCTATCTATGCATGTAAACAGGTACGTAAAGCCATTTGAACGCGGTAAAGGGCTCACTAAGTCGTTATGTACGTGTGCGAAACGCGCATCCCGTTGGGGAAAAACTCCGATGGGTGAATTTGTGTGTCGGCTAACTTTTGATTGTTGACACGCCGAACATTCTCTGACCCAGTTATGTACATCTTTCTGAAGATTTGGCCATATGTACCTGGCGTTGATTAGTTTAGTCGAAGATTTCACGCCAAAGTGAGACAATGAATGAAGGTTATTAAATATTAACCACCGCATATTTTTAGGAACGAAAGGTCGAGGCACCGCCTTTTTCGTGTCACAGTAAATCATAACATCTTTCCTAGGTGATGGCAGCTGTTTTAGTTTTAGGCTAGAGCATTTAGTAGACAGTAAGTTCTGTAATTCTTGATCAATTCCTTGGCTGTCTCTTAAAATCTCGAAGTCTACTGTAGACTGTTGTATTATATTCATTTCTAATCGAGATAATGCGTCTGCCGCCTGATTGTCATCACTTTTTACGTGCCGGGTTTACGTGCGAGTTTTTTTGAGGAAAATGCGATCGGTTCCTAAGTGTTTTTTAACTGACTGATTACAGGGCATGAAGATATTTACTAAAATCGACTTAGTCAGGGCATACCACAATATTTCAGTAGCTGAGGAAGATATTCCAAAGACAGCTATCACAACACCTTTTGGATTATTCGAGTTTGTACGCATGCCATTCGGCCTACGGAACGTGGCACAAACATTCCAAAGGTTTATGGATAATTTGCTTCGAGATATGTCATTTGCTCAAGGGTATATAGATGACCTATTAATTGCCAACTTGGACTTAGAATCACATGAACAACATGTGAGGGCAGTACTTAGACGACTAAACGAAAATGGCATGAACATACATAAAAGTAAACGCGTTTTTGGTGTAGAAACGTTGGAATTCCTCGGACATACCATAAGCCCTGATGGAATTACATCAATTAAACAAGAGGTGGATACTATTAAACAATATCCCATCCCAAGCTCCATAACACAACTTAGAAGTTTTCTAGGTTTAATAAACTTTTGTTGCAGATTTATACCTGGTTGTGCACAACTAATGCAACCATTAACGGATGCGCTTAAAGGAAAACCGAAAGAGTTAAAGTTGACCTCTGAGGCCGTCGATGCTATAAACCAATTAAAGCATAAACTTGCCTAAGCGTCTACATTAAACTATCCGAATTCTCACTACCCACTTGCCATAATGGTAGGTGCTTCAGACAAAGCCGTAGGCGGTACTCTTAATCAACTCGTCAAGCTAAGTTGCTACAGATTCTTGTAGCCGCCGATGTAAAGCACGCTAATCAAGGTGTTGATTTCTCACAGCACTATAACCTGGCCGCTGAGATGCAGACACGGTCACTCGTCGATGGTACTTTTAATCTGACCTCGACAAGTCCGGTTAAGGCTGTCGCCACCCAAGTAATTCATCGATTTTTGCCGTTATTCGGCTAGTTTGCCTGCATATCGAAGCAGTACTCCTTGGTCACTACTTGGACACAACTACTGTACTCCTCTGTAATAGCCAACTTATCAAGGACAACAAATTAACTCTTACCAAATGGGCTTTAATATCTAAGTATTTAACAATTCAAACAGTTATAGTATAGCTGTCATAATGCTCATGCACCGTTCTGCTGTTTGTTTACCTTCTTTACTTTCAGCACTTCAAAATTGCTTAACATTACGCGAAAGGTTGAACGTCTACGTTTTCCGTCAAAATGTAACCCCTCGTAATGGTGGCATGAATCCGTCATGTCATTTTCCTACATCACAAGGTCGTCTCGAGGCCATGTTTGTAATGGACGCTAAATAAATGCCGATTTAAAACAAAGTTTATTATCCCACTGTCTCTGTGCATTATTGTATAATAAGTTTGCATAACGATTAGACCCTTTCTGTAATGTGATATGTTATTGTTGATCATGTCTGTAAAAATGGCTTACTCCTGATATTCAAGAAAAAATCATCATTATTATTATCACCGGGCCTGATTACAGCAAACATAGTCCACAGTATCACAACTAAAAGGAAACCGGTTCGTGCTCGTCCATGCTGATTATCGACTGACAGGTTCAGCTTCGCTAAAGATAATATTCGAGCATATGATGCGACCTGGGGTTATTCGCTTCTCTAATAGCCCTTGGGGCTCCCTCCCTGACGTATGATGTCCAAAAATGTCCTGGACTGGTGTCTGTGCGGAGATTATAGATGCCTTGTCTATAATTCTGTACCTGATCAATACCCCATTTCCAATCTTTATGATTTTTTACTACAGATGCGCGGTAAATCGATTTTCACTAATATTCATTTAGTTCGCGTACATTATCAAATTCCGGTTGCTTCTGAAGATAAACCTAAGACTGCCGTCAGTACCACGCTTGGACTCTATAAGTTAGTACGTGTCTTTTGGACTGGAAAACGCTGCATAAACTTCTCAACAGTCTATGGATGAAGTCACTAAAGTTCTAGATTTCGTTTCGTATAAATCTATGACGTTTTGAAATCCAACGATGACATCAATGAACATTTGCAGCACCTTCAAACCCTTCTTCAACGCTTTCAACAATTTGAAGTGGCTACTCACCCACACAAATGTATTTTCAGAGTTCTATCGATTAATTTTCACAGCTATCGATTAACTGTACATGGTATCATACCACAAACAGACCGAGTAGAAGCGATAATATCATTCTTGTACTAGATTTCTAAACTCATCCAATATGATTAGACAAGACTCTCTGTATAAAAATATGAAGCCAGTACCGGACAGGACTCACTGACAGCGTATGTCAGGCAAGTCCGGTAAAAGACACCCAGTGTTTAAGTGCCACACCTACTCTAACATTGACAGCCCGAAAAAGCTCACCTAACAAGAAGACTATTAAATCACTACTCCCATATACACCGTTTGAAATCATTGGAAGCCTGAACACTATAGAAACTTAAAGAATGGTAGCAACAATACACTTAGTATCAGCAATATAGACTTGGATTCACTAGAAACAAAAGCAGCACGTCACATGATAATTCTAGCGGGAGGAACAAGATGGGCTAAACAACAATCATAAGTACACCTGATAAAACCATTAACAGTTAGAATGTCACAGGAAATAAGGATAATAGTAGCTATGCACAAAACACCCAAGGAGTAATCTTGGATTCACTAGACATAATAGGCAACAAGTTACCCCTTGGCATTGGCACAACTACCTCGATACTTAGCCACAACAGTTATACTAGTCACATACCCAGACACCTAACGATGATCACACTATCGATTACTTTATTTAGCCCGAAGGGCAAACAGCAAATTGACAACTTCAGGACTTCCAAACATTATCACAATACCCGAAGGAACGGAAAAGAAGCATATTCTCTAAAAGAAGCTATGTATCACGAAATCTAAACACATATCATTGACTAGAAGTCCTCGCATATCTGGAAGCATTCATTGGCCTCCTCCACACAATACCCAAAATTTGCTTGACGGATCAAAAAATTAGCACATAATAGAACCATTGTTTGCTACCCTGCCGGTTCACCAACCAGCAACTGCAGCTATACTAAGATTTACTACATACATAATGAAACTGCTTCCACTTTTTACGACCACCTTACTACTCTAGACTCAAGTAAGGCAGACGAGACAGTCCAAGGCACTCCTACTCAGGCCTACTCTGAGACACTCCGACAAACTCATTAATGCTACGACTGGCCATACCGGTTGAAACATCTGACGCCACACCCGACGATATTTCAAAGCTATTTATTTCAATCAATCCTTTAACACCTAATTTGTTCGAAACAAGTGTAATATTGCAGGAGCTTATACTCCATAAAAATTAACAGTTACTCGTCATTTCAATAAAAGCTGGGTCATTTATAAACAAAATTAACTATCTCAAAGCAATTATGATCATTACTAACCCTAGCATCGTGTTGATTATCAAAACATGGTGCAAACCAACTTCATCAGACAATATAACAAACATAGACAGTTATACTGCTCTTCGAACTGGCAGGAACAACATTAGTCGAGGTGACACCATCATCTACACGCGTTCTGACCTAAAGGCATGCTGATTCAATAGTGTACATCTAGATGAGACATAGGACTTAACATGGGTTAGTATAGTCTGTGGCCATCAAAGGTACCCACTTGTAGTATGGGTATATGGTCCGCCGAATGCAGACAGTACCTGCGACAAAATTCTAGGCACTATATTACTCATGGCCTCACAGCAGCCTCACTCATCCAAACTAATCAATGGAGACTTTAATTTGCCAAATATCTACTGGAAGTCTTTACTGATTTCACAACGGTTCTCTAAATTAATAGAAACAATAGAATTAAGTGAATGAACACAATGTGTCAAAATCCCAACCAGGGTAGATAATACCTGTAAAACCTTATCTGCTTGTATGGAAATTCCTCCATGTTATTTTTTGTACCTTAACTTGCATCCTGTCACTTTGTTTTGCTCAGACTCTGCAATAGATCTTGGCTATTTCCGTTTGCCCCTCTTTTATCACAGAAGTATTGGATTTTGCTCACAACCAGGTATAAGATCCTTTTTGATGATTCTGTGTGAAAATCCCTCCAAGTAGCATTTTCCCCATTGTATTTCGTTGTTTTGTGTTTAAAAGTACATTTATTCCTTTTATTCCACTTGGCTATGCATTTTAATGACTTTTTCGAGTTAGTTGCTATTTATTTTCATTGTAATGGTTGTTTTTCCCTTGAGTTTCTACCGGATTTCTATCATTCTCATTGATTCTATATATTTTGTTTTACTGGACTTCGGATTGGCGGCTGCCATATTGGTTCGTTCTTCCTCTGGACCGTATTGCTTGAATTGACTGGGTTTGTGCATTTTTTGATTGTGGATTGACGCACACTTCCAGAACTTGTATTATTTTGTTGTAACAAGTAACCTTTGATACTTTGTTATTGATATTTCTATAGATTTAGACCTTACTCTCTGGACAAGCAATACTTGATCTATCCCCTAAGGATAGAATAACCTTCTTGTTTATTTCTTAAAACTGAATTGATTATTCCAATCTTTGGGATAAATTTGGGTTGAATAACTGGTGGTGACATTTGTTTAGGTAATAATGTACTTTGTATGAATAATTTTACATAGAACCGTTTCTCACCCAACCATTTGTTCTGAATTTCTACTGGGCAAGAGTACGCGTATCTAAACCAACCTCGACAGTTATTCTTCAATCCAAACTGACTGAGTTTGGATTCTACAGTTCTAAACAAATCTCAGAATATTGGAAGTACTTTCCCTGCAGTGAATTGGTGCCGCTCTCGGAATACAAAGAATATTTGGCTCGTAATGACAACGAAGCGTCAAAGGAAGTCAAATTTGAAGTCGGTGGATAGCAGTGAAACCAAACTGTACGATGAACCCTCCTGTATAAAGCAAGTGCCTTTGCATACCTCTATATGTCATGGTTTAGACTTTAATAAGGGTGATACTGATGATAGAGCGACTGTTTCTGATTCTATAGTAGATGACATGAAAGATCTTAACTTAGAGGGAAGGTTTAAACCTGAAACACTAGAGAGGAATGAGACTCGAACACGTAAGGTAGAGTTAGGCGATTCAAATGTTTCTTACCGGAATTACTTATTACCTGCTATGGTAGGCTTAGAGCTACCCAAGGTCGAGCTTAATCACTTCGATGGGCAGCCAACGGCGTACTGGATGTTTGTACGGCAATTCGAGACTTACGTCGCGTCAAGAGTTATTGATGACAGTCAACGCCTGTTATATTTGATACACTACTGTAAAGGCAAGGCAAAGGCCGCGATTGAGGGATGTGTCATAATGGATCCTACTGCTGGCTACAGCAAAGCCAAGGAGATTTTGAAGCGGTTATTTGGTCAGCCGCATATTATTGCTCGAGAAACGTTGGAAGGCTTATTCACTAATGTGAACGATTATAGCGATGCTGAAAGGTTAGCAAACCTTGCTATAAAAATGGAAAATTGTGAGATGGTTTTGAAACAGATGAATTATGATGCCGGTTTGAGTTCCTTAGCGACTTTGGAACGTATCGTTAAATTGTTGCCCCGTTCGCTACAAGTACAGTGGGCGGACCAAGTCGACACATTAACAGAGAACGATAGGGAACCCACGTTTTCTGAGCTTACTAAATTTATAGCATCTCGTGCCAGAGTCGCTGGTAGTAGATTTGGACAGTTGGCAGCACATGTAAAGAAGAGATACGATGCAAAGATGAATTGTTATTTGCAGTCGGAACAATACAATAGTTTAGCTGTTAAACGCAAATGCAGTGTTTGCTCTAAGGATCACGATCTCTATCAGTGCCCAAGTTTTCTGTCGATGACGATTGAAGATCGATGGTCTCATGCTAGGGCCAAGGGTGTTTGTTTTGTCTGTCTAAAGCAGGGTCATCGTGCTAGTGAATGCAAGTCGAATAAACGTAATGTTGAAGAGTGTTCGAAACGACATCATTATTTACTACATAGTAATCAACATCTCGACCGTCCGGAAAGCAGTTCCAGCATAGCTAGTCATTGTAGATACACTAAGTCTCTAGATAATCATGTGTGCCTAGGGATGATACCCATACGGTTGAGGTCAGAACATGCGGAAGTAGTAGGCTATGCCCTGTTAGATAATGGCTCTGATGCGACATTAATACGTTCAG
The DNA here is from genome assembly GCA_034768735.1 of Schistosoma mekongi. Taxonomy (NCBI): domain Eukaryota; kingdom Metazoa; phylum Platyhelminthes; class Trematoda; order Strigeidida; family Schistosomatidae; genus Schistosoma; species Schistosoma mekongi. Next base: position 8,987 of record JALJAT010000309.1, on the reverse strand, counting down.
ACTGCTTGGATTCACTTGGACTAAAGAAGGAGAAAGCGTCAATAGTGCTCCAGACGGTGGGTGGTAACAAGATAGCTAAGGTCACGAACGCTTCGTTCGAAGTGTAGTCATTGGACCAAGCAGAGCACGTTGAAATAGGAGCTTTGGTTGTGGAAAAGATTCCAGGACGAAAACCTGCCAGGTACGTGATGGATGATGTGCAGAAGTGGCCCCACTTAGTTGACGTACCATTAGGTAGTGTTGACTCTGATGAAGTTTTGTTATTAATTGGTTGTGATGTACCTGAAGCCCACTGGGTTTTAGATCAACGGTTGGGCGGCAAGAAGCGACCATATGCTATAAAAACATTACTGGGGTGGGTCGTTTTCGGTCCCACGTCATATCGTGAATTGGGAAAACGAGTCGTAAACCATGTTTGTATGGGGCAATCGTCGGAAGACCATCTTCGTAGGATCTATGACATGGAGTTTTCCGATGTATATTCAGGTGATAAGACTGTTTCAATAGATGACCTGAAGGCCATGAAGATAGTGGAAGATGAAACGTATTTTTCAGATGGTCATTTTTTTGTTCCCATTCCATGGAAAAATAATATAGATAGATATAGAACAGATAACTATGAGATGGTCAAACGCAGATTACAGAGTTTGAGACGCAGATTAGTTGGAGATTGTTGTTTTCATGATAAGTATACTAGGAGTGTCGAAAATAATTTTACCAAAGGTTATGCGGGAAAAAGTCTCAGAAATACAACGTAAAGTCGGATATTGTCCTCGATGGTGTTTACCTCATCATGCAGTCATAAACCCAAGAAAACCGGAAAAACTAAGAGTGGTTTTTGATTGTGCTGCTAAGTTTGCAGGAGTATCCTTAAACGACATGATTTACCAAGGGCCAGACACTACTGCGGAGTTAGTGTGCATATTGTTACGGTTTCGCAAGGAAGCTATAGCTATTTCTGCAGATGTGGAAGAAATGTTCATGCAAGTGAAGGTACCGGAGTCTGACCGAGGAGCCTTGAGATTTCTATGGTGGCCGAACGGTGACACGTCAAGAGAACCTGTGGAGTTTCAGATGACCTCACATCCATTCGGAGCAACGTCATCGCCGTTTTGTGCAAACTTTGCTATGAATAAGACCGCACAAAGATTCTCGGCTGGTTATGATGATTTCATCGTGGACGCCGTGAAGAATAATTTCTACGTAGATGACTGTTTAGTATCTTTTCCCACCTGTGAACAAGCGAAAACATTTGTTGTGCAAATGAATGAATTACTATGTAAAGGAGGTTTCAAGTTAAAGAAATGGATAACTAACTCCGAGGCAGTGAAGTTGGTTTTTCCTTTTGTATGTGATGAAGAACCCTCAGTTGACCTACCTATACTTCAGAATGTCACCCATCGAACTCTAGGTTTGGAATGGGATCCAAGACAAGACGTATTTAAATGTTGTTTTGACGCACCAAAGAAGCCTATGACTAGACGAGGGGTATTGTCAGTCGTTTCCTCCCTGTTCGACCCCTTGGGTCTAATCGCTCCTACATGTCTCACCGCTAAACTTCTACTGCAAAGACTGTGCAAGGCTCAGATAGGTTGGGATCGACCGCTCAATGAGCCGGACGTTTCTGCCTGGCTAAAGTGGGTAAATTTCATGCTGCAGGTAAGCCACGTCACTGTGCCACGGGGAATCAAAAGAATAATTGACGAGCCAGATGCGAAGGTAGAGTTGCATTTATTCAGTGATGCATCGGAGTTAGGATATGGAGCAGTTGCGTACGCCCGGGTCAAGTATTCACAGCAATCACCATACTGTGTTTTATTATATAGCAAATCTAGAGTTGCACCGATTAAACGAATCGCCATACCGAGATTAGAGATGGCAGCAGCAGTGTTAAGCGTGAGAATGAGTGAAGTCTTGAAGAAAAGTTTCCCCAGATTTTTCAGTGAAGCGAATTTTTATACAGATTCAATGGTAGTATTGTATTACATTAAGAATACAGAGAGTCGGTACAGTACCTTTATAGCGAATCGCCTCGCCGTCATACATCAATTTACGAGTGTCGAACAATGGCGTTATATAAGATCGTCACAGAACCCGGGTGACTGGACGTCGAGAGGTATTCAGAAGGTTAGCGATCTTAAGTCTTGGTTTGATTGTCCTGTATTGTTGGACACTAATGTTTCCAGAATGGCAACGAGATGTCCAGAACCTACCCTTGAAAATATTGAGTTTAGAAAACCGTTGGTTAATGTTGGCCTAAGTAGTGTGGAACGACGCAGTTCTCCAATTCTGTTCTATTTTTCTGAGTGGATGAAATTGGTAAGAGCTGTAGCATGGCTTAGAAGATTCATCGAATTTGTTGAAGTTCTAAGTTCATCGAACGTCGAAAGATCCGTCCATCTAGGTCATCTTAAAGTTAATGAACTTGAAATGGCTAAGCGTAAGGTGTTGATGATGGTTCAGGAAGAAGTATATGGAGAGTTGATAAGTGAAATTAAAAATAGCGGTAAGTTAATGAAACATAACGACCTGAAAAAATTGTCCCCGATAATGTTGGATGGACTGCTCTGTGTTGGAGGTCGCTTAAATTACTCAGATTTCCCAAGTACCTTTAAACATCCGATACTTCTTCCTAACCGACATTTTGTGACTGAATTAATTATTAGACATTATCATAGAGAGGAAGGACATACAGGAACGTCTCAAGTATTGGCTACGATTCGCAGAAATTATTGGGTAGTAAAAGGGACGAGCGCGGTTAAAAGAGTAATAGGCCAGTGTGTGACCTGTCGACGGTTTATGAAGAGTCCAGGACAACAGCTGATGGCACCCCTCCCAGTATGTAGAATTCGGCAAGGTTGGTATACCTTTTCATCCGTGGGAGTTGATTACTTTGGACCGTTTATAGTGAAGAGAGGAAGATCATTCGAGAAAAGATATGGATGTATGTTTACTTGTTTACAAACAAGAGCTGTGCACATTGAAATGGCACATAGTCTGAATACTGATTCATTTGTAATGTCTTTACTGCGTTTCATGGGGAGAGGGAGGCCCACAGAAATATGCAGCGACAATGGGTCGAATTTTATAGGTATGGTTTCTGAACTAAAAGGGTTCATACAACAGTGGGATCAGCGAAGGATAAGTAATGAACTAGCAACGAAGCAGATCCAGTGGCACTTCAATCCACCATTGTCCAGCCACAGAGGGGGAGTATGGGAAAGAATGATTCGATCAGTACGGCGGTTGTTGTTGTTGATCACAAAGGAGCAGACCTTGACTGATGAATCCCTAGCCACTTATTTGGTTGAAGCTGAGAAGATATTAAATAATCGACCCTTAACCCCAGTGACCCAAGACGCAGAGGATAAACTAGCTTTGTCCCCAAATGATTTGTTGTTACTGAGAAAGTGCGGTGGAGTGGTTGAGGAGGGTACCATTACTGATAAGTACAGCAAACGTTGGAGACAGGTTAATTACCTTGCCAATGTGTTTTGGAAAAGGTGGCTAAAAGAGTACTTACCGTCTCTACAGTCACGTCAGATATGGTTGGTTGAACATCGCAATTTCAAGGAAGGCGATGTAGTAATCGTGACTTCGGATATTTCAGCTCGCGGAAAATGGCCGCTAGGAGTTGTAGAAAGTTGTGAAATAGATAACGACGGAAAGGTTAGGACAGTAACGATTCGCACTGGAAATGGAATAGTTAGGCGGGACATACGCAAGGTGTGTCTCCTTGAGGGGTCTGAATAGCCTTATGGTGTATTAGAAAAGCTAGGACAGGTAGGCGTACTGATGTAAGTCCTACCCGTTCGTTTTACTTTGAAGATATAGTAGTCAGAACCATGACAGAAGGTACCAAGTGGCCTTGCAGTACATAGAGGGATTTTGTGGGCCGGTGTAAGATCCTTTTTGATGATTCTGTGTGAAAATCCCTCCAAGTAGCATTTTCCCCATTGTATTTCGTTGTTTTGTGTTTAAAAGTACATTTATTCCTTTTATTCCACTTGGCTATGCATTTTAATGACTTTTTCGAGTTAGTTGCTATTTATTTTCATTGTAATGGTTGTTTTTCCCTTGAGTTTCTACCGGATTTCTATCATTCTCATTGATTCTATATATTTTGTTTTACTGGACTTCGGATTGGCGGCTGCCATATTGGTTCGTTCTTCCTCTGGACCGTATTGCTTGAATTGACTGGGTTTGTGCATTTTTTGATTGTGGATTGACGCACACTCCCAGAACTTGTATTATTTTGTTGTAACAAGTAACCTTTGATACTTTGTTATTGATATTTCTATAGATTTAGACCTTACTCTCTGGACAAGCAATACTTGATCTATCCCCTAAGGATAGAATAACCTTCTTGTTTATTTCTTAAAACTGAATTGATTATTCCAATCTTTGGGATAAATTTGGGTTGAATAACTGGTGGTGACATTTGTTTAGGTAATAATGTACTTTGTATGAATAATTTTACATAGAACCGTTTCTCACCCAACCATTTGTTCTGAATTTCTACTGGGCAAGAGTACGCGTATCTAAACCAACCTCGACAGTTATTCTTCAATCCAAACTGACTGAGTTTGGATTCTACAGTTCTAAACAAATCTCAGAATATTGGAAGTACTTTCCCTGCAGTGAATTGGTGCCGCTCTCGGAATACAAAGAATATTTGGCTCGTAATGACAACGAAGCGTCAAAGGAAGTCAAATTTGAAGTCGGTGGATAGCAGTGAAACCAAACTGTACGATGAACCCTCCTGTATAAAGCAAGTGCCTTTGCATACCTCTATGTGTCATGGTTTAGACTTTAATAAGGGTGATACTGATGATAGAGCGACTGTTTCTGATTCTATAGTAGATGACATGAAAGATCTTAACTTAGAGGGAAGGTTTAAACCTGAAACACTAGAGAGGAATGAGACTCGAACACGTAAGGTAGAGTTAGGCGATTCAAATGTTTCTTACCGGAATTACTTATTACCTGCAATGGTAGGCTTAGAGCTACCCAAGGTCGAGCTTAATTACTTCGATGGGCAGCCAACGGCGTACTGGATGTTTGTACGGCAATTCGAGACTTACGTCGCGTCAAGAGTTATTGATGACAGTCAACGCCTGTTATATTTGATACACTACTGTAAAGGCAAGGCAAAGGCCGCGATTGAGGGATGTGTCATAATGGATCCTACTGCTGGCTACAGCAAAGCCAAGGAGATTTTGAAGCGGTTATTTGGTCAGCCGCATATTATTGCTCGACCTTGGGTAGCTCTAAGCTTACCATAGCAGGTAATAAGTAATTCCGGTAAGAAACATTTGAATCGCCTAACTCTACCTTACGTGTTCGAGTCTCATTCCTCTCTAGTGTTTCAGGTTTAAACCTTCCCTCTAAGTTAAGATCTTTCATGTCATCTACTATAGAATCAGAAACAGTCGCTCTATCATCAGTATCACCCTTATTAAAGTCTAAACCATGACACATAGAGGTATGCAAAGGCACTTGCTTTATACAGGAGGGTTCATCGTACAGTTTGGTTTCACTGCTATCCACCGACTTCAAATTTGACTTCCTTTGACGCTTCGTTGTCATTACGAGCCAAATATTCTTTGTATTCCGAGAGCGGCACCAATTCACTGCAGGGAAAGTACTTCCAATATTCTGAGATTTGTTTAGAACTGTAGAATCCAAACTCAGTCAGTTTGGATTGAAGAATAACTGTCGAGGTTGGTTTAGATACGCGTACTCTTGCCCAGTAGAAATTCAGAACAAATGGTTGGGTGAGAAACGGTTCTATGTAAAATTATTCATACAAAGTACATTATTACCTAAACAAATGTCACCACCAGTTATTCAACCCAAATTTATCCCAAAGATTGGAATAATCAATTCAGTTTTAAGAAATAAACAAGAAGGTTATTCTATCCTTAGGGGATAGATCAAGTATTGCTTGTCCAGAGAGTAAGGTCTAAATCTATAGAAATATCAATAACAAAGTATCAAAGGTTACTTGTTACAACAAAATAATACAAGTTCTGGGAGTGTGCGTCAATCCACAATCAAAAAATGCACAAACCCAGTCAATTCAAGCAATACGGTCCAGAGGAAGAACGAACCAATATGGCAGCCGCCAATCCGAAGTCCAGTAAAACAAAATATATAGAATCAATGAGAATGAGATTGATAGGGATTCGGAATCCCTAGAAATCCAATTGTCATTTTATCAAGTTGTATTGATTTTTTGTTAACATGATTTGTAAACCTTCATCACTTTATGTGAGCACATTTGACAACATTTAATTGTATTATTAAAAGTGTTGATAATTTTATTTTATGAATAGTCATCATGATTATTTTGTATATATAAGCGAATGTGTAAAATATAATCCGACTCCGAATCTTATTCCGATCTTATTCTTCTATCTCCGGCTTGGCACCTATTGGGCATAGGGCAGTCGCGAATTATCAACTAGGCACACTTCAACAAACGTCTGCTACAACTAACAGACAAAAACTTTTTTTCACGATATAACAGTGGCGACGGGGATGTCTGGTTAATCTATTGTCTTATTTTTCTATCTCCGGCTTGGGACTGAGTGGGCTTAAGCAAGTCGCGTATTATTAACTAGGCACACTTCAACAAGCGTCCGCGCACAACCAACTGATCAACAGGACAAAACTTTCTCACGTTATAACAGATAGAAATCCGGTAGAAACTCAAGGGAAAAACAACCATTACAATGAAAATAAATAGCAACTAACTCGAAAAAGTCATTAAAATGCATAGCCAAGTGGAATAAAAGGAATAAATGTACTTTTAAACACAAAACAACGAAATACAATGGGGAAAATGCTACTTGGAGGGATTTTCACACAGAATCATCAAAAAGGATCTTATACCTGGTTGTGAGCAAAATCCAATACTTCTGTGATAAAAGAGGGGCAAACGGAAATAGCCAAGATCTATTGCAGAGTCTGAGCAAAACAAAGTGACAGGATACAAGTTAAGGTACAAAAAATAACATGGAGGAATTTCCATACAAGCAGATAAGGTTTTACAGGTATTATCTACCCTGGTTGGGATTTTGACACATTGTGTTCATTCACTTAATTCTATTGTTTCTATTAATTTAGAGAACCGTTGTGAAATCAGTAAAGACTTCCAGTAGATATTTGGCAAATTAAAGTCTCCATTGATTAGTTTGGATGAGTGAGGCTGCTGTGAGGCCATGAGTAATATAGTGCCTAGAATTTTGTCGCAGGTACTGTCTGCATTCGGCGGACCATATACCCATACTACAAGTGGGTACCTTTGATGGCCACAGACTATACTAACCCATGTTAAGTCCTATGTCTCATCTAGATGTACACTATTGAATCAGCATGCCTTTAGGTCAGAACGCGTGTAGATGATGGTGTCACCTCGACTAATGTTGTTCCTGCCAGTTCGAAGAGCAGTATAACTGTCTATGTTTGTTATATTGTCTGATGAAGTTGGTTTGCACCATGTTTTGATAATCAACACGATGCTAGGGTTAGTAATGATCATAATTGCTTTGAGATAGTTAATTTTGTTTATAAATGACCCAGCTTTTATTGAAATGACGAGTAACTGTTAATTTTTATGGAGTATAAGCTCCTGCAATATTACACTTGTTTCGAACAAATTAGGTGTTAAAGGATTGATTGAAATAAATAGCTTTGAAATATCGTCGGGTGTGGCGTCAGATGTTTCAACCGGTATGGCCAGTCGTAGCATTAATGAGTTTGTCGGAGTGTCTCAGAGTAGGCCTGAGTAGGAGTGCCTTGGACTGTCTCGTCTGCCTTACTTGAGTCTAGAGTAGTAAGGTGGTCGTAAAAAGTGGAAGCAGTTTCATTATGTATGTAGTAAATCTTAGTATAGCTGCAGTTGCTGGTTGGTGAACCGGCAGGGTAGCAAACAATGGTTCTATTATGTGCTAATTTTTTGATCCGTCAAGCAAATTTTGGGTATTGTGTGGAGGAGGCCAATGAATGCTTCCAGATATGCGAGGACTTCTAGTCAATGATGTGTTTAGATTTCGTGATACATAGCTTCTTTTAGAGAATATGCTTCTTTTCCGTTCCTTCGGGTATTGTGATAATGTTTGGAAGTCCTGAAGTTGTCAATTTGCTGTTTGCCCTTCGGGCTAAATGAAGTAATCGATAGTGTGATCATCGTTAGGTGTCTGGGTATGTGACTAGTATAACTGTTGTGGCTAAGTATCGAGGTAGTTGTGCCAATGCCAAGGGGTAACTTGTTGCCTATTATGTCTAGTGAATCCAAGATTACTCCTTGGGTGTTTTGTGCATAGCTACTATTATCCTTATTTCCTGTGACATTCTAACTGTTAATGGTTTTATCAGGTGTACTTATGATTGTTGTTTAGCCCATCTTGTTCCTCCCGCTAGAATTATCATGTGACGTGCTGCTTTTGTTTCTAGTGAATCCAAGTCTATATTGCTGATACTAAGTGTATTGTTGCTACCATTCTTTAAGTTTCTATAGTGTTCAGGCTTCCAATGATTTCAAACGGTGTATATAGGAGTTGTGTGTCTCCTTGAGGGGTCTGAATAGCCTTATGGTGTATTAGAAAAGCTAGGACAGGTAGGCGTACTGATGTAAGTCCTACCCGTTCTTTTTACTTTGAAGATGTAATAGACAGAACCATGACAGAAGGTATCAAGTGGCCTTGCAGTACATGGAGGGATTTTGTGGGCCGGTGTAAGATCCTTTTTGATGATTCTGTGTGAAAATCCCTCCAAGTAGCATTTTCCCCATTGTATTTCGTTGTTTTGTGTTTAAAAGTACATTTATTCCTTTTATTCCACTTGGCTATGCATTTTAATGACTTTTTCGAGTTAGTTGCTATTTATTTTCATTGTAATGGTTGTTTTTCCCTTGAGTTTCTACCGGATTTCTATCATTCTCATTGATTCTATATATTTTGTTTTACTGGACTTCGGATTGG
>JALJAT010000308.1:0-21278 GCA_034768735.1 Schistosoma mekongi | reverse complement strand
AGACAGACAGACAGACAGACAGACAGACAGACAGACAGACAGACAGACAGACAGACAGACAGACAGACAGACAGACAGACAGACAGACAGACAGACAGACAGACAGACAGACAGACAGACAGACAGACAGACAGACAGACAGACAGACAGACAGACAGACAGACAGACAGACAGACAGACAGACAGACAGACAGACAGACAGACAGACAGACAGACAGACAGACAGACAGACAGACAGACAGACAGACAGACAGACAGACAGACAGACAGACAGACAGACAGACAGACAGACAGACAGACAGACAGACAGACAGACAGACAGACAGACAGACAGACAGACAGACAGACAGACAGACAGACAGACAGACAGACAGACAGACAGACAGACAGACAGACAGACAGACAGACAGACAGACAGACAGACAGACAGACAGACAGACAGACAGACAGACAGACAGACAGACAGACAGACAGACAGACAGACAGACAGACAGACAGACAGACAGACAGACAGACAGACAGACAGACAGACAGACAGACAGACAGACAGACAGACAGACAGACAGACAGACAGACAGACAGACAGACAGACAGACAGACAGACAGACAGACAGACAGACAGACAGACAGACAGACAGACAGACAGACAGACAGACAGACAGACAGACAGACAGACAGACAGACAGACAGACAGACAGACAGACAGACAGACAGACAGACAGACAGACAGACAGACAGACAGACAGACAGACAGACAGACAGACAGACAGACAGACAGACAGACAGACAGACAGACAGACAGACAGACAGACAGACAGACAGACAGACAGACAGACAGACAGACAGACAGACAGACAGACAGACAGACAGACAGACAGACAGACAGACAGACAGACAGACAGACAGACAGACAGACAGACAGACAGACAGACAGACAGACAGACAGACAGACAGACAGACAGACAGACAGACAGACAGACAGACAGACAGACAGACAGACAGACAGACAGACAGACAGACAGACAGACAGACAGACAGACAGACAGACAGACAGACAGACAGACAGACAGACAGACAGACAGACAGACAGACAGACAGACAGACAGACAGACAGACAGACAGACAGACAGACAGACAGACAGACAGACAGACAGACAGACAGACAGACAGACAGACAGACAGACAGACAGACAGACAGACAGACAGACAGACAGACAGACAGACAGACAGACAGACAGACAGACAGACAGACAGACAGACAGACAGACAGACAGACAGACAGACAGACAGACAGACAGACAGACAGACAGACAGACAGACAGACAGACAGACAGACAGACAGACAGACAGACAGACAGACAGACAGACAGACAGACAGACAGACAGACAGACAGACAGACAGACAGACAGACAGACAGACAGACAGACAGTTGCAACGTAGAACTTGGTACATGCGGACGTCAGTTCAAGTTGCCATGCCTCAATAGCAGATAGAGATTAAATTGTCGAATCAAATCCCAGAGTGGGGAAGGTAGTAACAGAGTTAGTATTCATGGAAGGGAATAGAGACCGAGAAGATTTAAGGAAAATATGATCCAGTAAAGAGGAAAATTATGATAAGTTCAGAAACTTAGGATTTGGAGGAAGACAAGGAATGGATGCACCTGCGCCATTGCCAACGATTTTTAGCCATATCACCCAAAGTCTCTAACCATTTATTACGAGCGTCACGCGGACCCCAACCAGGTAGTCTGCACCTATTAACATGGCTCAGCCCAATTGTCAATGACTTCATGGACTGGTGCCATGTTTTGGTTTGGCCACCCCTAGCTTTCTTCCAGCCTACTCCTACATCATTTACTACCTCTCTTTGATCTGCACATGCTTAACGTAGAATCAAATCTTCAGATGTAGTAAGTTCTAGATTCTGAGCCGTCTGACATCTCGTAAATCAGTCATAATTCCAGAAGAGCGCTACATATTCACTGACAGTGATCCATTAGACAGTTTTATAATCTAATTATTACGGTTACTATTTTTGATATCTGTGACTACAGTGTAGTGTCGTTGCATGAAATATCTTGTACAAAATATATTCTTCTACTCCAGCGTTTGTCTTTTTGTTTCCCGGCTGCACTTTCTATATTAAAAAATTACTCAGCAGCTAAATTTATCCACAAAAACACAGATTATTGACATCATCCATATGGGTAAAACGTTTTTTAATATTTTTTAAACATACGAAAATAAATGAAATGCAAACCTAACAATATAAAACGATTTTTATTTGGCTTTTTTCATAAAACTTTCCAGTATGTCAAAAGTGGAAAATCGGAAGAAAGTCAATAGGTGTAATATTCGTTCAGGAGCTCTGGGAATTTTACAGTTCTACATGAACGCGTAGCTCTCGGATTTATGGAGCAATGTAAGGTTTCTTCTTGCTTGTTGGTCGTTGATCAGGGCGTAGTGACTGAGTGCCAAGTTTTGAAAGTATCGCATTGAGTTAGATATTCAAAGATTTACCTTCTAGACAAGTGACCATGAGGTTTTCAATGCTGACGTTCTCCTCGGCGCCATTTATGTCGTCGTTATAGTGCTTTATTTCACGTTTTAAGACTTTGTATGGTCCTTCGTAAGTTGCTCCGGGAGGCCGGTGTAAAGAACCACAACGTACGTAAACGTGTGTACTATATTTTAAGTCGGGTTGGATAAAAGTGTCTGTCGTTTGTTGTTGGGTTTAAGCTGGCTAAACTGAATACACAGCATTTGTAAGCCGGTTCACATAAGAATTGATGTCTAGGTTTGTCGCGGTGGAAGCGGTTTCCACAAACTCACTTTGTAGTCAAGGTATCATTCCATAAACTGATTCAGCCACACTGCACCTAACATCTTCTTTTACAATGCTTCGAATTCCGAGTAAGACTAGTGGTAAAGCGTCGGTCCACTGTGGGATGTTCGTAGATGAAAGTGATGCTTTCACCTGTCAATAAAATCTTTCTACCGACGTTCGTAAGGTCATAAGACGTGACCAGTATCCTTCAATGTTTTGTTTGTGAACACCAGTACTTGAGTCTACAAAATGTCTATAGTGAACTAGGACATAGCGAATGTATTTAAGTGTACGAAGAGGCGGATAAGCTCTCCAGTCGTTAGTATAAATTGTGGATCTTGGTAGAACGTACATCTGTTTAATTGATATCAGGGTCCTTGCAGTTCGATCTGGGATATACTGAAAATGTCCGTTTCCTAATGTTCGGTCGAAAATACGAAGTAGCCGATGTGCTTACATCCATAATGGGAATGGACTTCCGTCAGTTTTATAACCTGTTGGTAGACACCAAACGGTACAAGTTAATGTGCCCTACGACAAACATGTTCATCAGAGGCATAGAATCATATGAAACATGAATGAATTTAGTAACAGCACCGCAGACTGATAAATGCCCATATGCCGAGCTGTTGCAACACGTTTCCGAGTTACTGCAACCTACGTATCGTCTAGAGGACCTAAAACACAGTGTCCATCAACAAATTAAGACTAGTGGCCCACTTGTGTTTGCTCGTCCCAGACGTGTCGACCGTAGGCGTCTCGCTATCGCACAAGAGGTGTTCGATAAAATGCTAGAGTTAAGTGTCATACGCTCATCAAATAGCTCATGGTCATCAGCGTTACACATGGTGCCTAAAAAGACTTCTTCTGAGGTGCGGCGACTACAGAGCTTTAAATAAACAAACTGATCCTGATAGCCCATTCCGCATATTTATGATTTTCTTGGTCAGGCTCTTCAAAGTCTTCGATTGGCACATGCGTATATTGATGACATTTTAGTTGCCAGTACTACCGAGTATATGGAACAGCTCAAGTGTCTATTCAAACGCTATCAGAGCATGGAATAGTCACAAACTTTTAAGAAATGTGAGTTTGGTAAACAATTCTTAGAATTCTTAGGACACATGATTAGGAGAGAACGAGTTACACCGGTTACTGAGCAAGTCCAAACTGTAAAGGAATACCCACTACTGGATTCATTCACTAAACTGAGACTCCTCCTCGGACTCATAGATTTCCATAGGCGATTCATCTCGGTGTGCAGAAATTGCACAACGATTAACCGATCTTTTAAAAGGAAGTTCACGTTGGCTAATTATTACCCCACAAGCATTTGAAGTGCTTAGAAATGCCTTAAGCTATGAAGCTTTATTAGTACGTAGAATAGAGAAAGCTCCACTTGCCATCATGACGGATGTTTCAGATGTTACAGTTGACGCTGTGTTACTACAGCGAGTGAATGATCAGTGGCAACCACTAGCATAATAATAATAATAATAATAATAATAATAATAATAATAATAATAATAATAATAATAATAATAATAATAATAATAATAATAATAATAATAATAATAATAATAATAATAATAATAATAATAATAATAATAATAATAATAATAATAATAATAATAATAATAATAATAATAATAATAATAATAATAATAATAATAATAATAATAATAATAATAATAATAATAATAATAATAATAATAATAATAATAATAATAATAATAATAATAATAATAATAATAATAATAATAATAATAATAATAATAATAATAATAATAATAATAATAATAATAATAATAATAATAATAATAATAATAATAATAATAATAATAATAATAATAATAATAATAATAATAATAATAATAATAATAATAATAATAATAATAATAATAATAATAATAATAATAATAATAATAATAATAATAATAATAATAATAATAATAATAATAATAATAATAATAATAATAATAATAATAATAATAATAATAATAATAATAATAATAATAATAATAATAATAATAATAATAATAATAATAATAATAATAATAATAATAATAATAATAATAATAATAATAATAATAATAATAATAATAATAATAATAATAATAATAATAATAATAATAATAATAATAATAATAATAATAATAATAATAATAATAATAATAATAATAATAATAATAATAATAATAATAATAATAATAATAATAATAATAATAATAATAATAATAATAATAATAATAATAATAATAATAATAATAATAATAATAATAATAATAATAATAATAATAATAATAATAATAATAATAATAATAATAATAATAATAATAATAATAATAATAATAATAATAATAATAATAATAATAATAATAATAATAATAATAATAATAATAATAATAATAATAATAATAATAATAATAATAATAATAATAATAATAATAATAATAATAATAATAATAATAATAATAATAATAATAATAATAATAATAATAATAATAATAATAATAATAATAATAATAATAATAATAATAATAATAATAATAATAATAATAATAATAATAATAATAATAATAATAATAATAATAATAATAATAATAATAATAATAATAATAATAATAATAATAATAATAATAATAATAATAATAATAATAATAATAATAATAATAATAATAATAATAATAATAATAATAATAATAATAATAATAATAATAATAATAATAATAATAATAATAATAATAATAATAATAATAATAATAATAATAATAATAATAATAATAATAATAATAATAATAATAATAATAATAATAATAATAATAATAATAATAATAATAATAATAATAATAATAATAATAATAATAATAATAATAATAATAATAATAATAATAATAATAATAATAATAATAATAATAATAATAATAATAATAATAATAATAATAATAATAATAATAATAATAATAATAATAATAATAATAATAATAATAATAATAATAATAATAATAATAATAATAATAATAATAATAATAATAATAATAATAATAATAATAATAATAATAATAATAATAATAAACTAATTATTAATGCTGGTTCGATTAACAGGGAAGTTAAGTGTTTTATACTGTGCTCATCTTATTTTCAATTTCTATATTTGTGGGCCATTCGACGAGCAAATTGTATGCAAATGTAAAATGCTAAACGAATAAAGTGGTTATTGTAAGTAGCTGTTTATTCATTGAAATGGAAACATTAGTAATTAAGAAGTAGTAAATATTCCCTTACCAGTAATAATGTAGGTTCAGTATATCTGCTCGGCCTATGCTTTGTGATGTGTATGTCTACTCGGAGGGGTTGATGAAATGGGGCCGAATGATTACATGCATAGGCATCAATGTCAATGTGGAAAACAATGTAAAAGACTGTTCGATAAAGGGAAGTTAAGGTAGGACGTACACACACCCTGTATATTGCAAGCCTGGCTTCCCTGGTGTAAAAATTTAGGAGAATAAAGCTCATTTGTCGTCTTGACCTGGATAGGATTGACGACACATGCTTAGTAAATTTATGGCTCTTGCTGTAGCATATACCTAACTCACAGCAGTTTGTTGTATCGAATTAAGTGGTTAAAGTTATTTGTATTGTGGTTTGAATTTGTAGTTCCTCGTTGTAGATAGTCACTAACTTGTAACTGACTGACTGACAACTGAAAACGATGGAACTTTCTCCATGACACTGTTCTCAATAGTTGTCTCCTGAAACCATCTGTTCGTGCAATCTGATTAGTCAAATGAAACTGATCTTATGTGCTTTGGATTGGTGGCGAGATTTCATCGAATTCTCGTGGAAACAGTCATTTTAGCAGGAACTTCTGGGAAGACGCTTCAATGCAGAAGAAACTCAATGTTCGTGTTAACGTAGATCAATGAATAATGAATGAAGATGATGAGCTGTATTGGACTCATTTGAAATGGAACACATAATTGCACTTTGAAGACACTATAATAGTCAACTTTATGTCAATTTATTGAGAATAGTATGATATTAGTTCATGTTATTTGCAATGATTAGGAGAGAACGAGTTACACCGGTTACTGAGCAAGTCCAAACTGTAAAGGAATACCCACTACTGGATTCATTCACTAAACTGAGACTCCTCCTCGGACTCATAGATTTCCATAGGCGATTCATCTCGGTGTGCAGAAATTGCACAACGATTAACCGATCTTTTAAAAGGAAGTTCACGTTGGCTAATTATTACCCCACAAGCATTTGAAGTGCTTAGAAATGCCTTAAGCTATGAAGCTTTATTAGTACGTAGAATAGAGAAAGCTCCACTTGCCATCATGACGGATGTTTCAGATGTTACAGTTGACGCTGTGTTACTACAGCGAGTGAATGATCAGTGGCAACCACTAACATTATCTTCGAAAATGCTAAGTGCTACACAAACATCAGCTGCTAAAGAGTTACATACGAGGACGAAGCAGCTATCTGGTGCCAGTTCCTAGTCTTTACTGCTTCACTAACTCACAGCAGTTTGTTGTATCGAATTAAGTGGTTAAAGTTATTTGTATTGTGGTTTGAATTTGTAGTTCCTCGTTGTAGATAGTCACTAACTTGTAACTGACTGACTGACAACTGAAAACGATGGAACTTTCTCCATGACACTGTTCTCAATAGTTGTCTCCTGAAACCATCTGTTCGTGCAATCTGATTAGTCAAATGAAACTGATCTTATGTGCTTTGGATTGGTGGCGAGATTTCATCGAATTCTCGTGGAAACAGTCATTTTAGCAGGAACTTCTGGGAAGACGCTTCAATGCAGAAGAAACTCAATGTTCGTGTTAACGTAGATCAATGAATAATGAATGAAGATGATGAGCTGTATTGGACTCATTTGAAATGGAACACATAATTGCACTTTGAAGACACTATAATAGTCAACTTTATGTCAATTTATTGAGAATAGTATGATATTAGTTCATGTTATTTGCAATGATTAGGAGAGAACGAGTTACACCGGTTACTGAGCAAGTCCAAACTGTAAAGGAATACCCACTACTGGATTCATTCACTAAACTGAGACTCCTCCTCGGACTCATAGATTTCCATAGGCGATTCATCTCGGTGTGCAGAAATTGCACAACGATTAACCGATCTTTTAAAAGGAAGTTCACGTTGGCTAATTATTACCCCACAAGCATTTGAAGTGCTTAGAAATGCCTTAAGCTATGAAGCTTTATTAGTACGTAGAATAGAGAAAGCTCCACTTGCCATCATGACGGATGTTTCAGATGTTACAGTTGACGCTGTGTTACTACAGCGAGTGAATGATCAGTGGCAACCACTAACATTATCTTCGAAAATGCTAAGTGCTACACAAACATCAGCTGCTAAAGAGTTACATACGAGGACGAAGCAGCTATTTGGGATGCGCTTCTCCCCTCCCAAATGCAAAATGTTACTCCAGGACTGGTCTGCTTTTTCCCCCAAATTATTTATAGGGAGTGAAGTAATTGAATGCGTTGATCGCTTCACTTATCTCGGAAGTCTCATTACCCCTGGTGGGTCGGTGTCTGATGAAGTCTCAGCGCGGATCCAGAAAGCCCGATTGGCATTTGCCAATCTACGGCACTTGTGGCGCAGACGAGATATCCGTGTCTCAACGAAAGGCCGGGTGTACTGCGCAGCAATCCGCGCCATCTTAACATATGGCTGCGAGACGTGGGCCATGAAAACTCAAGATATGCGTCGTCTCCAGATATTTGACCATAGGAATCTTCGTAACATCGCTCGTATATATCATGGAATATCCGGACTAGTAATAGTGAGGTTAGACGAAAGGTTCTTGGGAAACACGGTAAATCAGTCGAAGAGGTCATTAACCTTCATCGACTGAGATGGCTAGGACATGTATTGCGCATGCCCGACCACCGTCTACCCCGTCGCGCCATGTTAGCTAGGGCCGAAATAGGATGGAAGAAGGTTAGGGGCGGCCAAACTAAAACATGGCATCAGTCCATGAAGTCCTTGACTACTGGTCTAAGCCATGTAGGTAGATGTAGACTACCTGGTTGGGGTCCGCGTGATGATCGCAACAAATGGCTGGAGACACTAGGTGATATGGCTCAGAACCGGTCACAGTGGCGTAAGTGTATTCACTCTTTAACCTCATCTAGATCTTAAATTCTATTGTTATTTTCTGAACATCTTTACTTATTCTTCTCTCTTGTATTCTGTCTATACGTTACCTCAATACTCTCGTAGTGCTATTGTGGTATGGCAACTTGAACCTACAGGCGTTTGTGCCCGGTTCCACGTTGCTAATGATGATGATGATGACCAGTTTGTTGTATCGAATTAAGTGGTTAAAGTTATTTGTATTGTGGTTTGAATTTGTAGTTCCTCGTTGTAGATAGTCACTAACTTGTAACTGACTGACTGACAACTGAAAACGATGGAACTTCTCCATGACACTGTTCTCAATAGTTGTCTCCTGAAACCATCTGTTCGTGCAATCGATTAGCAAATGAACTGATACTTATGGTGCTTTGCATTATTCCGGCGTACAGTGTTCGAGCTTGATGCCGTAGGTTATATTGAGGTGAAGTCTTACAGAAGGGAGATGAGGTTGAGAAAAAGAGACTGTGAATTGGTTAATGGAAATACTTGAGTTTGGTTTCTAGGCGGCATCTAGAGAATGCGGTTCTAGAGAATGCAATCTATATCTTCATGCATTAGTTATGGTGCAGTGATACTCCAGTAATCGTCGAGTGAAGGTTCTCTAGAGATTTTCAATCTGTATGGTATCTGTGAAATTCCTACTAGAAAATACAGGTGAGCAGTATTCTAAGGTAGGACTTACACACACCCCGTATATTGCAAGCCTGGCTTCCCTGGTGTAAAAATTCAGAAGAATAAAGCTCATTTGTCGTCTTGACCTGGATAGGATTGACGACACATGCTTAGTAAATTTATGGCTCTTGCTGTAGCATATACCTATGTCACACATGGAGCTTAGTGTTTCGACTTTATATGCGTTCAGATAGAGTTCTCATTGATATTGTTGACTTGAAAGCAGCATTCGACTACATAGACTAATAAGCTACGTGACAGTGTTTCGTTGAGTAGCGTACCTTTACTCTTATACAACTAGTCGAGTTATAGTATAAACGTTGTTCGCTAATCTCGTCTGTTTTTCTCCACAATACAATCTTGGGAAAAGTTGAGAGGGTTTTGTTGATTAGTGAGCTATACACTTGCTAAAATGCTTCGGTTAATGAATTGTGAATAATTAGTAACAGTTCACTTCTTTCTGAAGTTATATTAACAATGTTGACTAGAGAGATAATTTGAACTTAAAAACGTGAAGGGTATGACATGAGAAATCAACACACATTAAATCATTCTCCTGAGTCACAAACAAACACTTACAGTTAACTTACTAGTAAAACCACAAATTACAATCGCGGATTAACTCCACATTTTGATTTCAGAACGTGTCGGACAAATTTTGTTAATTTTAACAATATTTGTGCCATTCGACATCATTACAACTAACTTCTGCATGAAGATTGATATCGATTAGTGACCATATGTAACGATGTGTTGAGCTCAATTAACATTGCCTAAAGGTAAATTTGAATGTGATTGTATTTTAAAGATTTTGAAAATGCGATAAGATTGGAAGAATAATTGACAAATAGGAAACCAACTCATGAATGGCATTCGCGAAATTGTCGTATCTTCTTTATAATCATTTACTACCTCTCTTTGATCTGCACATGCTTAACGTAGAATCAAATCTTCAGATGTAGTAAGTTCTAGATTCTGAGCCGTCTGACATCTCGTAAATCAGTCATAATTCCAGAAGAGCGCTACATATACACTGACAGTGATCCATTAGACAGTTTTATAATCTAATTATTACGGTTACTATTTTTGATATCTGTGACTACAGTGTAGTGTCGTTGCATGAAATATCTTGTACAAAATATATTCTTCTACTCCAGCGTTTGTCTTTTTGTTTTCCGGCTGCACTTTCTATATTAAACAATTACTCAGCAGCTAAATTTATCCACAAAAACACAGATTATTGACATCATCCATATGGGTAAAACGTTTTTTAATATTTTTTAAACATACGAAAATAAATGAAATGCAAACCTAACAATATAAAACGATTTTTATTTGGCTTTTTTCATAAAACTTTCCAGTATGTCAAAAGTGGAAAATCGGAAGAAAGTCAATAGGTGTAATATTCGTTCAGGAGCTCTGGGAATCTTACAGTTCTACATGAACGCGTAGCTCTCGGATTTATGGAGTAATGTAATGTTTCTTCTTGCTTGTTGGTCGTTGATCAGGGCGTAGTGACTGAGTGCCAAGTTTTGAAAGTATCGCATTGAGTTAGATATTCAAAGATTTACCTTCTAGACAAGTGACCATGAGGTTTCCAATGCTGACGTTCTCCTCGGCGCCATTTATGTCGTCGTTATAGTACATTGTTTCACGTTTTAAGACTTTGTATGGTCCTTCGTAAGTTGCTCCGGGAGGCCGGTGTAAAGAACCACAACGTACGTAAACGTGTGTACTATATTTTAAGTCGGGTTGGATAAAAGTATCTGTCGTTTGTTGTTGGGTTTAAACTGGCTAAACTGAATACGCAGCATTTGTAAGCCGGTTCACATAAGAATTGATGTCTAGGTTTGTCGCGGTGGAAGCGGTTTCCACAAACTCACTTTGTAGTCAAGGTATCATTCCATAAACTGATTCAGCCACACTGCACCTAACATCTTCTTTTACAATGCTTCGAATTCCGAGTAAGACTAGTGGTAAAGCGTCGGTCCACTGTGGGATGTTCGTAGATGAAAGTGATGCTTTCACCTGTCAATAAAATCTTTCTACCGACGTTCGTAAGGTCATAAGACGTGACCAGTATCCTTCAATGTTTTGTTTGTGAACACCAGTATTTGAGTCTACAAAATGTCTATAGTGAACTAGGACATAGCGAATGTATTTAAGTGTACGAAGAGGCGGATAAGCTCTCCAGTCGTTAGTATAGATTGTGGATCTTGGTAGAACGTACATCTGTTTAATTGATATCAGGGTCCTTGCAGTTCGATCTGGGATATACTGAAAATGTCCGTTTCCTAATGTTCGGTCGAAAATACGAAGTAGCCGATGTGCTTACATCCATAATGGGAATGGACTTCCGTCAGTTTTATAACCTGTTGGTAGACACCAAACGGTACAAGTTAATGTGCCCTACGACAAACATGTTCATCAGAGGCATAGAATCATATGAAACATGAATGAATTTAGTAACAGCACCGCAGACTGATAAATGCCCATATGCCGAGCTGTTGCAACACGTTTCCGAGTTACTGCAACCTACGTATCGTCTAGAGGACCTAAAACACAGTGTCCATCAACAAATTAAGACTAGTGGCCCACTTGTGTTTGCTCGTCCCAGACGTGTCGACCCTAGGCGTCTCGCTATCGCACAAGAGGTGTTCGATAAAATGCTAGAGTTAAGTGTCATACGCTCATCAAATAGCTCATGGTCATCAGCGTTACACATGATGCCTAAAAAGACTTCTTCTGAGGTGCGGCGACTACAGAGCTTTAAATAAACAAACTGATCCTGATAGCCCATTCCGCATATTTATGATTTTCTTGGTCAGGCTCTTCAAACTCCGCCTGTATCCCTCCTAGTTTTATTGCCGGTCCCATGTCCGGATAGGGCATTTGGCTTGAACCCCACATCGTGAAAACCCAAACTTGCAAAAATAACGCAAACCAGATTAGACAAGATAAAGCATTTAAACCATTTAAACTCTGTGTTGGGAGTTGAAGGATATATGACGCCTCATGATGAAAGCCGAAATTCTTCGGAAGTCATGAGGCCGATGCCCCCCTTCTAACAACCAGAGCAAATATTTTCATAGGTACATGGAATGTTCGAACAATGTGGGAGAGCGGGAAGACAAATCAAATAGCTGCAGAATTGAAGAGATACAACTTGACAATACTCAGAATCAGCGAAACCCTTTGGACTCAAGCTGGACAGAAAACATTGGCTTCGGGAGAGACGCTACTATACTCCGGCCACGAAGAGGAAAATGCTCCTCACACTCAAGGAGTTGCTCTGATGCTGTCCAAGGAGGCACGTAATGCACTTGTGGGATGGGAACCACATGGACCCAGGATCATCCAAGCATCTTTCAAAACAATGAAGAAATGGATTACAATGAATATTATCCAATGCTATGCACCAACCAACGACGGCAACGACGAAGACAAAGATCAGTTTTACGATAGACTGCAATCAATTATAGCAAAGTGTCGAGGAAAGGATCTGACAATACTGATGGGGGACCTAAACGCCAAAGTCGGAATGGACAACACTGGATATGAAGAAATCATGGGACGACAAGGACTGGGAGACAGAAACGACAATGGTGAAAGACTTGCAAGCCTATGTGCCTTCAACAAATTAGTTATAGGTGGTACAATATTCGCCCACAAACGCATACACAAGGCTACATGGGTCTCACCGGATCATACTACTGAGAATCAAATCGATCATATATGTATCAATAAAAAATTTAGAAGATCAATAGAAGATGTGCGAACAAGGAGAGGAGCTGACATAGCTTCAGACCACCACCTGGTGGTTTCTAAAATAAAACTGAAGCTAAAGAAGCAGTGGACAACTGGAGTGGTAGCAGTACAACGGTTCAATACAGGCTTTCTCCGAGACACTGACAAACTCAACGAATTCAAAATATCTCTCAACAACAGGTTCCAAGCCTTACAAGATCTGCCGAAAGAAGAAACCACTATGGAGGATAACTGGAAAGAATCAAAGAAGCACTAACTTCAACGTGTCAGGAAGTTCTAGGCCGCAAGAAGCACCATTATAAGGAATGGATCTCCACTGAGACATTGAGCAAAATTCAACAAAGGAGGAACAAGAAGATAGAAATCAACAACAGCCGAACAAGAGCAGAGAAAATCAAGGCTCAAGCTGAATACTCAGAAGCAAATAAGCAAGTAAAGAAGAGCATTAGAGCTGACAAACGGAAATACATCGAAGGCCTTGCAACGACAGCGGAGTAGGCTGCAAGAGAAGGAAATATGAAACAGCTATGCGACACAACGAAGAAACTGGCAGATAAACATGGTAAACCAGAGCGACCGATCAAGAACAAAGAAGGCAAGACACTCACTGAGATTCAAGAACAAATGAATAGGTGGGTAGAACACTTTGAGGAACTTCTAAATAGGCCAGCTCCACTGAACCCACCGGACATCGAAGCAGCACCGACAGATCTCCCGATAGATGTAACTCCACCAACGATGGAAGAAATCAAGATGGCCATCAGACAAATCAAAAGTGGGAAAGCAGCAGGACCTGACAATATACCAGCTGAAGCACTGAAGTCAGATATCGACCTAACAGCAAAGATACTCCACGTTTTATTCAAAAAGATCTGGGAAGAAGAATAAGTTCCGGCAGACTGGAAAGAAGGTTATCTTATTAAGATACCAAAGGAAGGAGATTTGAGCAAATGTGACAACTACAGAGGGATCACGCCATTGCTGTCGATACCAGGGAAAGTCTTTAACAGAGTATTGTTGAACAGAATGAAAGATTCAGTGGAGGCTCAACTTCGAGATCAACAAGCTGGTTTTCGTAAGGATCGGTCGTGCACGGACCAAATCGCAACACTACGGATCATCGTTGAACAATCAATTGAATGGAACTCGCCCCTGTACATCAACTTCATTGATTATGAGAAGGCGTTTGATAGTGTAGATAGGAGAACACTATGGAAGCTTCTTCGATACTACGGCATACCAGAGAAACTCGTCAACATCATCCGGAACTCTTACGACGGGACACAGTGCAAAATTGTGCATGGAGGACAACTGACAAATGCATTTTCAGTGAGGACCGGAGTCAGACAAGGTTGCTTGCTCTCACCTTTTCTCTTCCTCCTAGTGGTCGACTGGATCATGAAGACCTCCACGTTTGAGGGAATGTACGGGATTCAATGGGCAAGAAGGATGCAACTCGATGATTTGGACTTCGCAGATGATCTAGCTCTTTTAGCACATACACACCAACAGATGCAAGCGAAGACAGTCAGTGTAACAGCAACTTCAGCATCAGTAGGCTTGAACATACATAAGGGTAAGAGCAAGATTCTCAAATACAACACAAGGAGCACCAACCCAATTCAACTTGATGGCGAAACTCTGGAAGAAGTGAATACTTTCACATATCTGGGGAGCATCATCGATGAAAAAGGAGGGTCCGATGCAGATGTAAAGACAAGGATTGGCAAGGCAAGGGCAGCATTCCTACAGTTGAAAAACATCTGGAACTCAAAACAACTGTCAAATAACCTCAAAGTCAGACTCTTCAATTCGAACGTGAAGACAGTCCTGCTGTATGGAGCTGAAACTTGAAGAATTACTGCAAACATCCTCAGACGGATACAAGTATTTCTAAACAACTGCCTACGAAAGATACTGAATGTCTGTCGGCCGGAAACCATCAGCAACAACTTACTATGGGAGAGGACAAAGCAACTTCCAGCCGAAGAAAAAATTAGGAAAAGACGATAGAAATGGATAGGACATACACTACGCAAACCATCAGACTGCATCACAAGACAAGCATTAACATGGAATCCTGGGAAGACGCTTCAATGCAGAAGAAACTCAATGTTCGTGTTAACGTAGATCAATGAATAATGAATGAAGATGATGAGCTGTATTGGACTCATTTGAAATGGAACACATAATTGCACTTTGAAGACACTATAATAGTCAACTTTATGTCAATTTATTAAGAATAGTTGGTTAGTTTATGAAGCTAACTGCATGTAATTATAAATGTAAGTAGCCATACCACACTATAAGTCAATCGAACAGGCTATACATATAACTAGAATAACTAGACTCAATTTGAAATGACTAATTGGTAAATATTTGTTTTCGTAGTGTTTGTCATTGTAGTGAACTCATAAATAACTCCGCCTGGAGCCCCCACAGGGTTTCTGCCGGTCCCAAGCCTGGATAAAGGAGGAGGGTTGGGCATGGGGTTAGCAACCCCATCCCGTAAAACAACTACCATGCTAAAAAACAGCTTACGAATAAAAATCTTTATAACCATTCTAACTCTGCCCTGGAAGTTGGAAGGACTAATATGACCTTTCATGGTGAAAGCCGAGCTCCTTCGGAAGCCATGAGGCCGATGCCTTTCCTTCTGACAACTGGAGCAACACTTAATATACTTGTCCGACCTCAAACAGTCTTCCCCCGGGCACTGCGGTCACACTCTCAGGTCATCACGACCTACCCTAATCCTCTTTCTCTTTCAGGTTCCTCAAGAATGACCCTTCCACGGTGTGGGCAACCGGGAAGTGATAACCGCCCTCATACCGCTAATAGCACTCGAGTTCACCTTGTTCATGATCAAACACGTTCTCCCTCTCTGGTCTTTACTTGTAACACTTCTCCTACAGTTTCTATGCGCGCCACTTTTACTGGTTACCCGAGTTCCCAAATTATCATACGAGGTCTCCTGAAGCCACGCTCTAAACTTCATGTTGGAGCTTTTAATGTGCGTACGCTGTGTCAAATCGGTCAACAGGCTGCCTTAGCTAAAACATTAGAATCTCTTGCAATTGATGTATGCTGTGTCTCCGAAACACGCATACAGGATAATAATAATAATAATAATAATTTATTCTCAAGTAACAATTTGTACATGAGAGCATGCCAGTTTACAGGCATGATCCCAGCATGGTCATCCGTTTGACCTCACCTAGTCAATGCAATGGAACTGCACACTTCACTCTTCGTTTATCTGGAGACCCTACAGCTAGCTCACGTGGCCTTGCTGGTGTAGGTATATCACTAAGCTTACGTGCAGAACAGGCTCTTCTCGAGTGGATTCCTGTAGACAGTCGTCTATGTGCTGTCCGTCTAAATGGCTCAGTACGAACTCGGAAAGATAGGGACACACGCCGATACCTTTTTGTCGTCTCTGCTTATGCCCCCACTGATTGCAGCACAGATGAAGTGAAAGACGACTTCTATATGAAGTTCTCTAGCCTCCTTCAGAAAGCTAAGCACTCAGACATAGTAATTATTGCAGGAGATTTTAATGCCCAAGTAGGTAGACTAAATCAGGCTGAAAAGCACCTAGGTGGGTTACTCGGCATCCCAGCCCAGAGAACAGACAACGGAGATCGTCTGTTGCAGTTATGTTCAGACTACCGTTTCTTCTTAGCTAGCACAAACTTTAAGCATAAGGCGAGACACTGTTTAACCTGGCGACCTCCAACATCTACGCAACGATGGACACAAATTGATCACATCGGCATCAGCTACCGTTGGAGAGGTTGTATAGAGGACTGCCGCTCTTTCTGGGGCACTTGCCTAGACTCTGACCATGCCCTAGTGAGAGCACGTATCTGTATGCGTTTTACTGGTCGCAGAAAGGTTACATCAGGCAAACCCTTTAGATATCACTTTGAGACTGAGAACGCTAAAATTGCATTTAGGAATGGTTTGGCTAAGCATTTAGTCGCCCATGACCATCAGGTTTCCCCCGAAGTAGCTTGGAATGATTTTAAAGCAGGTGTATACGCAGCAGCGCTATCAGCATCTAACCCCAATCCAATAGTTATGAAAGACCATTGGATCTCTAGTACTTCTAGGGAACTGATGGAGGCTCGAAAACTCATTCCAGCAGGCTCGGAGTATGATGAAGAGCGACGACAATTGAAACGTAGACTGACAAAGAGTTTGCGTATGGATCGTGAACAGTGATGGGCAACAAAAGCAAAAGCGATAGAAGCATCAGCAGCGACAGGCAATAGTAGACAGCTGTTCCGACTTATTAAGGACACCGGTATCAAAAAATCGGCAGTTAGTGGAATCATCTCCGAAAAAGATGGGTCGTTGATCTACTCTCAATCTAGAAGATTAGAACGCTGGGCAGAACACTTTCAGGAACAGTTTAACTGGCCCCCAGCCACGCTTAGCTTACCCACAATCTCCAAGCTACCCGAATGGAAAACTGACACAGGTCCCCCAACTCTCAGTGAAGTTGAAAACGTCATAAGTAAATTGAAACGTGGGAAAGCAGCAGGGCCTGATATGTTGTCTACCGATATCTTCAAGGATGGTGGTATAGTTTTAACGTGCAGGTTGACTGATATATTAGCCAAAGTCTGGGAACTAAACTCCATCCCTTCTGACTGGTCTCGATCGCTGATTGTTCCAGTCTACAAAAAGGGACAGAAATCCCCTTGTGATAACCACAGAGGAATCAGTTTGACTAACATAGTATCTAAATATTAGCCACTATAATCATCCGACGTTTAACCAACACTAGGGAACAACAGACTCGGGAAAACCAGGCTGGTTTCAGACCTGGCCGAGGTTGCATTGATCACATATTCACCCTGCGCCAGGTCCTCGAACACAGACATATGTACCAACGCCCAACTATAGTTGTATTTCTTGACTTAAAAGCAGCGTTCGACTCTGTTGACCGTGAAGTCTTGTGGCAATGTTTGTCATTAAAAGGCGTACCTCAAAAGTACATTAACCTTATAAAGGCTCTCTACTCGGTCACCACTGGTCGAGTCAGAGCATATGGCGAATTGTCACGAGAAACTTCATCCTCAAGTGGAGTCCGTCAGGGTTGCCCCTTATCCCCATTTTTATTTAATTTCATCATAGACGTACTGTTAGAAATCTCTCTCACTTCTTTTAAGTCCTCTGGGATTAGTCTCCTTCCAGGAGGCTCTCTCGTCGACTTAGAATATGCAGATGATATAGTCATATTTGGTGAAGATGCACACAGCATTCAAGGTCTCTTGAACACGTTGAGTAACAATGCAGGCATATTTGGGATGCGCTTCTCCCCTCCCAAATGCAAAATGTTACTCCAGGACTGGTCTGCTTCTTCCCCCAAATTATTTATAGGAAGTGAAGTAATTGAATGCGTTGATCGCTTCACTTATCTCGGAAGTCTCATTACCCCTGGTGGGTCGGTGTCTGATGAAATCTCAGCGCGGATCCAGAAAGCCCGATTGGCATTTGCCAATCTACGGCACTTGTGGCGCAGACGAGATATCCGTGTCTCAACGAAAGGCCGGGTGTACTGCGCAGCAATCCGCGCCATCTTAACATATGGCTGCGAGACGTGGGCCATGAAAACTCAAGATATGCGTCGTCTCCAGATATTTGACCATAGGAATCTTCGTAACATCGCTAGTATATCCATGGAATAGCCGGACTAGTAATAGTGAGGTTAGACGAAAGGTTCTTGGGAAACACGGTAAATCAGTCGAAGAGGTCATTAACCTTCACCGACTGAGATGGCTAGGACATGTATTGCGCATGCCCGACCACCGTCTACCCCGTCGCGCCATGTTAGCTAGGGCCGAAATAGGATGGAAGAAGGTTAGGGGCGGCCAAACTAAAACATGGCATCAGTCCATGAAGTCCTTGACTACTGGTCTAAGCCATGTAGGTAGATGTAGACTACCTGGTTGGGGTCCGCGTGATGATCGCAACAAATGGCTGGAGACACTAGGTGATATGGCTCAGAACCGGTCACAGTGGCGCAAGTGTATTCACTCTTTAACCTCATCTAGATCTTAAATTCTATTGTTATTTTCTGAACATCTTTACTTACTCTTCTCTCTTGTATTCTGTCTATACGTTACCTCAATACACTCGTAGTGCTATTGTGGTATGGCAAATTGAACCTACAGGCGTTTGTGCCCGGTTATACGATGCTGATGATGATGAACGCATAAAAAAATAGTGAGACGAGTGGATATACATGTGCACGAGTACAATTATTTGATGTTACTTGTTACACGTATGATTATGATGATGATGATAAGAGAACTGCTGGTAGTAACTTTTCAGCTTCATGCATTTAGTTAACATTCTTGGCAGTGTTTCCCGAACGAAACTTCCAAAGATTGTAAACAAAAAGTGCTATGTTGTATTCTTTTAAATTGATACTGTCTAACTCACCGATTGTTTTTTAGTAGTTTCGAGGAGTCACAGATGAGTTTGCAATTTACTACGAAGTTATTACTGCTTCACAAGTCGGATATTCTGCTTCGAGAATACTGGCATCAGGATTCCAGGCACAGAATGAATGAAACATGGTGTTGCATTCACATGCAATACATGTTACTTGTTCGATGTGTGTGCTCGGGATTGTAGTCAGCGACCAGTTCGAAGTAGAAGGTATGGCCTATTGGAAGTAATTAACAAACTAACTTATCATTATAGTAGATTATTTTTTGACGAATGCGAATACTCTAGGAATGGCCATTAGATTACCACACAGAATTAACTATGATAATGATAATTGTGGTGATGTAAATAGACAGGTGAATATTGAGTATGCTGGATGCTGATGACTCTAGTTTGCATAATCGTCACGTTGACCAAATACACTTCCAGGACATAGACCTAGGTGAGTCAGATCCAATTCACAGTGTTAATTGACGAACTAGTTAGTCTTTTCTAGAGAATTCTAGAACTACTGCCAGCGAACAGTCGGATATGCATAGAATGAATGCGCAGAATGAAGTATGAAAACGTAATGATTGATGAAGGGTGTGGCGTATGTAGTGTTTGTATGAAACAGTGATGGTATTGTATGTATTGATATATAGCTGTGATTGATCTGTAAAATACATAATACCTTCGCCTGTGGTTAGGTTGTTTTGAATTGTGTTTAATGTGGTTAGTTGTCTAGCACTGGGAAGTCGAAGTGTCATATATTAGTGTTAGGGATTGGAAATCCCTAGAAATACAGTTGTTCATTTTATCAAGTTGCATTGATTTTTTGTTAACATGATTTGTAAACTTTCATCACTTTTATGTGAATATATTTGACAACATTAATTGTATTATTAAAAATGTTGATAATTTCAATTGATGAATATCACTGCGATTATTTTGTATATATAAAGGAATGTGTGAAATATAATACGAATGTGATTTCGTTTCTGTTTGGTTGGCTATTGTCTTATTCTTCTGTCTCGGTCTTCAGGAGCATTCAATATGTTTGCAAATTCGACTTGATATTGATTTGACTGGTTGTTGGTGAACATGCCTATTAATGGGATTTCTTATGTAGGTTAGTTAATACGTTGTTTGGTGATTAGAGTGGAATGACTATCTTTCAGAACTCTATATAGTAGAAGATCATTTGAATTATTTTAGTTGTGTGTAATGTAAACCATTGTGATCCTATGACTGTTTACGGTCCGCTTGTCATATGCCCCGTTTAGGGCATGTTTACCGTCCCATATCCCATCTTTCCTCTATAGCTAACACTATAAGATGCTACAACGTGCCTGTATCACTAGCACTGCTCCTTGTT
>JALJAT010000307.1:0-21388 GCA_034768735.1 Schistosoma mekongi | reverse complement strand
TGATCACCTGGAAGCACTGGACAGCTGTTTCGTCCTAGTATGCTACTCCTCAGCAGTGCGCATCCACGACCCCGTCGCGATCGAACCCAGGAACTTCTGGCTCCGGCGGCGAACGCTTTAACCATTGGACCACTGAGTCGGCTCCCTAACGGTTGATATTTCCAATTCAGCCAATTCATGATGCATTGCGCGACCTCCTCTATGCCATTGGTGAGTTACTGCCTCACACATTTGACACGGTTGAAATCTACTGATCATGTCTTCACACTAGAACTCCAGGAATTACCTCAAGGAGTTAGTCACTAGTGAGCTCATGTTAATTACAATTAGGGGAGTTTGTAGAGATAGTTAAGTGTTTAATTCAATTTTGATATCACGAATTGATCTGAATTAGACAACCATTGATCACCTGGAAGCACTGGACAGCTGTTTCGTCCTAGTATGCTACTCCTCAGCAGTGCGCATCCACGACCCCGTCGGCGATCGAACCCAGGAACTTCTGGCTCCGCGGCGAACGCTTTACCATTGGACCACTGAGTCGGCTCCCAACGGTTGATATTTCCAATTCAGCCAATTCATGATGCATTGCGCGACCTCCTCTATGCCATTGGTGAGTTACTGCCTCACACATTTGACACGGTTGAAATCTACTGGTCATGTCTTCACACTAGAACTCCAGGAATTACCTCAAGGAGTTAGTCACTAGTGAGCTCATGTTAATTACAATTAGGGGAGTTTGTAGAGATAGTTAAGTGTTTAATTCAATTTTGATATCACGAATTGATCTGAATCAGACAACCATTGATCACCTGGAAGCACTGGACAGCTGTTTCGTCCTAGTATGCTACTCCTCAGCAGTGCGCATCCACGACCCCGTCGGCGATCGAACCCAGGAACTTCTGGCTCCGCGGCGAACGCTTTACCATTGGACCACTGAGTCGGCTCCCAACGGTTGATATTTCCAATTCAGCCAATTCATGATGCATTGCGCGACCTCCTCTATGCCATTGGTGAGTTACTGCCTCACACATTTGACACGGTTGAAATCTACTGGTCATGTCTTCACACTAGAACTCCAGGAATTACCTCAAGGAGTTAGTCACTAGTGAGCTCATGTTAATTACAATTAGGGGAGTTTGTAGAGATAGTTAAGTGTTTAATTCAATTTTGATATCACGAATTGATCTGAATCAGACAACCATTGATCACCTGGAAGCACTGGACAGCTGTTTCGTCCTAGTATGCTACTCCTCAGCAGTGCGCATCCACGACCCCGTCGGCGATCGAACCCAGGAACTTCTGGCTCCGCGGCGAACGCTTTACCATTGGACCACTGAGTCGGCTCCCAACGGTTGATATTTCCAATTCAGCCAATTCATGATGCATTGCGCGACCTCCTCTATGCCATTGGTGAGTTACTGCCTCACACATTTGACACGGTTGAAATCTACTGGTCATGTCTTCACACTAGAACTCCAGGAATTACCTCAAGGAGTTAGTCACTAGTGAGCTCATGTTAATTACAATTAGGGGAGTTTGTAGAGATAGTTAAGTGTTTAATTCAATTTTGATATCACGAATTGATCTGAATCAGACAACCATTGATCACCTGGAAGCACTGGACAGCTGTTTCGTCCTAGTATGCTACTCCTCAGCAGTGCGCATCCACGACCCCGTCGGCGATCGAACCCAGGAACTTCTGGCTCCGCGGCGAACGCTTTACCATTGGACCACTGAGTCGGCTCCCAACGGTTGATATTTCCAATTCAGCCAATTCATGATGCATTGCGCGACCTCCTCTATGCCATTGGTGAGTTACTGCCTCACACATTTGACACGGTTGAAATCTACTGATCATGTCTTCACACTAGAACTCCAGGAATTACCTCAAGGAGTTAGTCACTAGTGAGCTCATGTTAATTACAATTAGGGGAGTTTGTAGAGATAGTTAAGTGTTTAATTCAATTTTGATATCACGAATTGATCTGAATCAGACAACCATTGATCACCTGGAAGCACTGGACAGCTGTTTCGTCCTAGTATGCTACTCCTCAGCAGTGCGCATCCACGACCCCGTCGGCGATCGAACCCAGGAACTTCTGGCTCCGCGGCGAACGCTTTACCATTGGACCACTGAGTCGGCTCCCAACGGTTGATATTTCCAATTCAGCCAATTCATGATGCATTGCGCGACCTCCTCTATGCCATTGGTGAGTTACTGCCTCACACATTTGACACGGTTGAAATCTACTGATCATGTCTTCACACTAGAACTCCAGGAATTACCTCAAGGAGTTAGTCACTAGTGAGCTCATGTTAATTACAATTAGGGGAGTTTGTAGAGATAGTTAAGTGTTTAATTCAATTTTGATATCACGAATTGATCTGAATTAGACAACCATTGATCACCTGGAAGCACTGGACAGCTGTTTCGTCCTAGTATGCTACTCCTCAGCAGTGCGCATCCACGACCCCGTCGGCGATCGAACCCAGGAACTTCTGGCTCCGCGGCGAACGCTTTACCATTGGACCACTGAGTCGGCTCCCAACGGTTGATATTTCCAATTCAGCCAATTCATGATGCATTGCGCGACCTCCTCTATGCCATTGGTGAGTTACTGCCTCACACATTTGACACGGTTGAAATCTACTGGTCATGTCTTCACACTAGAACTCCAGGAATTACCTCAAGGAGTTAGTCACTAGTGAGCTCATGTTAATTACAATTAGGGGAGTTTGTAGAGATAGTTAAGTGTTTAATTCAATTTTGATATCACGAATTGATCTGAATTAGACAACCATTGATCACCTGGAAGCACTGGACAGCTGTTTCGTCCTAGTATGCTACTCCTCAGCAGTGCGCATCCACGACCCCGTCGGCGATCGAACCCAGGAACTTCTGGCTCCGCGGCGAACGCTTTACCATTGGACCACTGAGTCGGCTCCCAACGGTTGATATTTCCAATTCAGCCAATTCATGATGCATTGCGCGACCTCCTCTATGCCATTGGTGAGTTACTGCCTCACACATTTGACACGGTTGAAATCTACTGATCATGTCTTCACACTAGAACTCCAGGAATTACCTCAAGGAGTTAGTCACTAGTGAGCTCATGTTAATTACAATTAGGGGAGTTTGTAGAGATAGTTAAGTGTTTAATTCAATTTTGATATCACGAATTGATCTGAATTAGACAACCATTGATCACCTGGAAGCACTGGACAGCTGTTTCGTCCTAGTATGCTACTCCTCAGCAGTGCGCATCCACGACCCCGTCGGCGATCGAACCCAGGAACTTCTGGCTCCGCGGCGAACGCTTTACCATTTGACCACTGAGTCGGCTCCCAACGGTTGATATTTCCAATTCAGCCAATTCATGATGCATTGCGCGACCTCCTCTATGCCATTGGTGAGTTACTGCCTCACACATTTGACACGGTTGAAATCTACTGATCATGTCTTCACACTAGAACTCCAGGAATTACCTCAAGGAGTTAGTCACTAGTGAGCTCATGTTAATTACAATTAGGGGAGTTTGTAGAGATAGTTAAGTGTTTAATTCAATTTTGATATCACGAATTGATCTGAATTAGACAACCATTGATCACCTGGAAGCACTGGACAGCTGTTTCGTCCTAGTATGCTACTCCTCAGCAGTGCGCATCCACGACCCCGTCGGCGATCGAACCCAGGAACTTCTGGCTCCGCGGCGAACGCTTTACCATTGACCACTGAGTCGGCTCCCAACGGTTGATATTTCCAATTCAGCCAATTCATGATGCATTGCGCGACCTCCTCTATGCCATTGGTGAGTTACTGCCTCACACATTTGACACGGTTGAAATCTACTGATCATGTCTTCACACTAGAACTCCAGGAATTACCTCAAGGAGTTAGTCACTAGTGAGCTCATGTTAATTACAATTAGGGGAGTTTGTAGAGATAGTTAAGTGTTTAATTCAATTTTGATATCACGAATTGATCTGAATTAGACAACCATTGATCACCTGGAAGCACTGGACAGCTGTTTCGTCCTAGTATGCTACTCCTCAGCAGTGCGCATCCACGACCCCGTCGGCGATCGAACCCAGGAACTTCTGGCTCCGCGGCGAACGCTTTACCATTTTACCACTGAGTCGGCTCCCAACGGTTGATATTTCCAATTCAGCCAATTCATGATGCATTGCGCGACCTCCTCTATGCCATTGGTGAGTTACTGCCTCACACATTTGACACGGTTGAAATCTACTGATCATGTCTTCACACTAGAACTCCAGGAATTACCTCAAGGAGTTAGTCACTAGTGAGCTCATGTTAATTACAATTAGGGGAGTTTGTAGAGATAGTTAAGTGTTTAATTCAATTTTGATATCACGAATTGATCTGAATTAGACAACCATTGATCACCTGGAAGCACTGGACAGCTGTTTCGTCCTAGTATGCTACTCCTCAGCAGTGCGCATCCACGACCCCGTCGGCGATCGAACCCAGGAACTTCTGGCTCCGCGGCGAACGCTTTACCATTTTACCACTGAGTCGGCTCCCAACGGTTGATATTTCCAATTCAGCCAATTCATGATGCATTGCGCGACCTCCTCTATGCCATTGGTGAGTTACTGCCTCACACATTTGACACGGTTGAAATCTACTGATCATGTCTTCACACTAGAACTCCAGGAATTACCTCAAGGAGTTAGTCACTAGTGAGCTCATGTTAATTACAATTAGGGGAGTTTGTAGAGATAGTTAAGTGTTTAATTCAATTTTGATATCACGAATTGATCTGAATTAGACAACCATTGATCACCTGGAAGCACTGGACAGCTGTTTCGTCCTAGTATGCTACTCCTCAGCAGTGCGCATCCACGACCCCGTCGGCGATCGAACCCAGGAACTTCTGGCTCCGCGGCGAACGCTTTACCATTTTACCACTGAGTCGGCTCCCAACGGTTGATATTTCCAATTCAGCCAATTCATGATGCATTGCGCGACCTCCTCTATGCCATTGGTGAGTTACTGCCTCACACATTTGACACGGTTGAAATCTACTGATCATGTCTTCACACTAGAACTCCAGGAATTACCTCAAGGAGTTAGTCACTAGTGAGCTCATGTTAATTACAATTAGGGGAGTTTGTAGAGATAGTTAAGTGTTTAATTCAATTTTGATATCACGAATTGATCTGAATTAGACAACCATTGATCACCTGGAAGCACTGGACAGCTGTTTCGTCCTAGTATGCTACTCCTCAGCAGTGCGCATCCACGACCCCGTCGGCGATCGAACCCAGGAACTTCTGGCTCCGCGGCGAACGCTTTACCATTAGACCACTGAGTCGGCTCCCAACGGTTGATATTTCCAATTCAGCCAATTCATGATGCATTGCGCGACCTCCTCTATGCCATTGGTGAGTTACTGCCTCACACATTTGACACGGTTGAAATCTACTGATCATGTCTTCACACTAGAACTCCAGGAATTACCTCAAGGAGTTAGTCACTAGTGAGCTCATGTTAATTACAATTAGGGGAGTTTGTAGAGATAGTTAAGTGTTTAATTCAATTTTGATATCACGAATTGATCTGAATTAGACAACCATTGATCACCTGGAAGCACTGGACAGCTGTTTCGTCCTAGTATGCTACTCCTCAGCAGTGCGCATCCACGACCCCGTCGGCGATCGAACCCAGGAACTTCTGGCTCCGCGGCGAACGCTTTACCATTAGACCACTGAGTCGGCTCCCAACGGTTGATATTTCCAATTCAGCCAATTCATGATGCATTGCGCGACCTCCTCTATGCCATTGGTGAGTTACTGCCTCACACATTTGACACGGTTGAAATCTACTGATCATGTCTTCACACTAGAACTCCAGGAATTACCTCAAGGAGTTAGTCACTAGTGAGCTCATGTTAATTACAATTAGGGGAGTTTGTAGAGATAGTTAAGTGTTTAATTCAATTTTGATATCACGAATTGATCTGAATTAGACAACCATTGATCACCTGGAAGCACTGGACAGCTGTTTCGTCCTAGTATGCTACTCCTCAGCAGTGCGCATCCACGACCCCGTCGGCGATCGAACCCAGGAACTTCTGGCTCCGCGGCGAACGCTTTACCATTTGACCACTGAGTCGGCTCCCAACGGTTGATATTTCCAATTCAGCCAATTCATGATGCATTGCGCGACCTCCTCTATGCCATTGGTGAGTTACTGCCTCACACATTTGACACGGTTGAAATCTACTGATCATGTCTTCACACTAGAACTCCAGGAATTACCTCAAGGAGTTAGTCACTAGTGAGCTCATGTTAATTACAATTAGGGGAGTTTGTAGAGATAGTTAAGTGTTTAATTCAATTTTGATATCACGAATTGATCTGAATCAGACAACCATTGATCACCTGGAAGCACTGGACAGCTGTTTCGTCCTAGTATGCTACTCCTCAGCAGTGCGCATCCACGACCCCGTCGGCGATCGAACCCAGGAACTTCTGGCTCCGCGGCGAACGCTTTACCATTGGACCACTGAGTCGGCTCCCAACGGTTGATATTTCCAATTCAGCCAATTCATGATGCATTGCGCGACCTCCTCTATGCCATTGGTGAGTTACTGCCTCACACATTTGACACGGTTGAAATCTACTGATCATGTCTTCACACTAGAACTCCAGGAATTACCTCAAGGAGTTAGTCACTAGTGAGCTCATGTTAATTACAATTAGGGGAGTTTGTAGAGATAGTTAAGTGTTTAATTCAATTTTGATATCACGAATTGATCTGAATTAGACAACCA
The DNA here is from genome assembly GCA_034768735.1 of Schistosoma mekongi. NCBI lineage: Eukaryota > Metazoa > Platyhelminthes > Trematoda > Strigeidida > Schistosomatidae > Schistosoma > Schistosoma mekongi. The sequence goes on along the minus strand of JALJAT010000307.1, from coordinate 14,588 downwards.
TTGATCACCTGGAAGCACTGGACAGCTGTTTCGTCCTAGTATGCTACTCCTCAGCAGTGCGCATCCACGACCCCGTCGGCGATCGAACCCAGGAACTTCTGGCTCCGCGGCGAACGCTTTACCATTAGACCACTGAGTCGGCTCCCAACGGTTGATATTTCCAATTCAGCCAATTCATGATGCATTGCGCGACCTCCTCTATGCCATTGGTGAGTTACTGCCTCACACATTTGACACGGTTGAAATCTACTGATCATGTCTTCACACTAGAACTCCAGGAATTACCTCAAGGAGTTAGTCACTAGTGAGCTCATGTTAATTACAATTAGGGGAGTTTGTAGAGATAGTTAAGTGTTTAATTCAATTTTGATATCACGAATTGATCTGAATTAGACAACCATTGATCACCTGGAAGCACTGGACAGCTGTTTCGTCCTAGTATGCTACTCCTCAGCAGTGCGCATCCACGACCCCGTCGGCGATCGAACCCAGGAACTTCTGGCTCCGCGGCGAACGCTTTACCATTTTACCACTGAGTCGGCTCCCAACGGTTGATATTTCCAATTCAGCCAATTCATGATGCATTGCGCGACCTCCTCTATGCCATTGGTGAGTTACTGCCTCACACATTTGACACGGTTGAAATCTACTGATCATGTCTTCACACTAGAACTCCAGGAATTACCTCAAGGAGTTAGTCACTAGTGAGCTCATGTTAATTACAATTAGGGGAGTTTGTAGAGATAGTTAAGTGTTTAATTCAATTTTGATATCACGAATTGATCTGAATTAGACAACCATTGATCACCTGGAAGCACTGGACAGCTGTTTCGTCCTAGTATGCTACTCCTCAGCAGTGCGCATCCACGACCCCGTCGGCGATCGAACCCAGGAACTTCTGGCTCCGCGGCGAACGCTTTACCATTTTACCACTGAGTCGGCTCCCAACGGTTGATATTTCCAATTCAGCCAATTCATGATGCATTGCGCGACCTCCTCTATGCCATTGGTGAGTTACTGCCTCACACATTTGACACGGTTGAAATCTACTGATCATGTCTTCACACTAGAACTCCAGGAATTACCTCAATGAGTTAGTCACTAGTGAGCTCATGTTAATTACAATTAGGGGAGTTTGTAGAGATAGTTAAGTGTTTAATTCAATTTTGATATCACGAATTGATCTGAATTAGACAACCATTGATCACCTGGAAGCACTGGACAGCTGTTTCGTCCTAGTATGCTACTCCTCAGCAGTGCGCATCCACGACCCCGTCGGCGATCGAACCCAGGAACTTCTGGCTCCGCGGCGAACGCTTTACCATTCGACCACTGAGTCGGCTCCCAACGGTTGATATTTCCAATTCAGCCAATTCATGATGCATTGCGCGACCTCCTCTATGCCATTGGTGAGTTACTGCCTCACACATTTGACACGGTTGAAATCTACTGATCATGTCTTCACACTAGAACTCCAGGAATTACCTCAAGGAGTTAGTCACTAGTGAGCTCATGTTAATTACAATTAGGGGAGTTTGTAGAGATAGTTAAGTGTTTAATTCAATTTTGATATCACGAATTGATCTGAATTAGACAACCATTGATCACCTGGAAGCACTGGACAGCTGTTTCGTCCTAGTATGCTACTCCTCAGCAGTGCGCATCCACGACCCCGTCGGCGATCGAACCCAGGAACTTCTGGCTCCGCGGCGAACGCTTTACCATTTTACCACTGAGTCGGCTCCCAACGGTTGATATTTCCAATTCAGCCAATTCATGATGCATTGCGCGACCTCCTCTATGCCATTGGTGAGTTACTGCCTCACACATTTGACACGGTTGAAATCTACTGATCATGTCTTCACACTAGAACTCCAGGAATTACCTCAAGGAGTTAGTCACTAGTGAGCTCATGTTAATTACAATTAGGGGAGTTTGTAGAGATAGTTAAGTGTTTAATTCAATTTTGATATCACGAATTGATCTGAATTAGACAACCATTGATCACCTGGAAGCACTGGACAGCTGTTTCGTCCTAGTATGCTACTCCTCAGCAGTGCGCATCCACGACCCCGTCGGCGATCGAACCCAGGAACTTCTGGCTCCGCGGCGAACGCTTTACCATTTGACCACTGAGTCGGCTCCCAACGGTTGATATTTCCAATTCAGCCAATTCATGATGCATTGCGCGACCTCCTCTATGCCATTGGTGAGTTACTGCCTCACACATTTGACACGGTTGAAATCTACTGATCATGTCTTCACACTAGAACTCCAGGAATTACCTCAAGGAGTTAGTCACTAGTGAGCTCATGTTAATTACAATTAGGGGAGTTTGTAGAGATAGTTAAGTGTTTAATTCAATTTTGATATCACGAATTGATCTGAATTAGACAACCATTGATCACCTGGAAGCACTGGACAGCTGTTTCGTCCTAGTATGCTACTCCTCAGCAGTGCGCATCCACGACCCCGTCGGCGATCGAACCCAGGAACTTCTGGCTCCGCGGCGAACGCTTTACCATTTTACCACTGAGTCGGCTCCCAACGGTTGATATTTCCAATTCAGCCAATTCATGATGCATTGCGCGACCTCCTCTATGCCATTGGTGAGTTACTGCCTCACACATTTGACACGGTTGAAATCTACTGATCATGTCTTCACACTAGAACTCCAGGAATTACCTCAAGGAGTTAGTCACTAGTGAGCTCATGTTAATTACAATTAGGGGAGTTTGTAGAGATAGTTAAGTGTTTAATTCAATTTTGATATCACGAATTGATCTGAATTAGACAACCATTGATCACCTGGAAGCACTGGACAGCTGTTTCGTCCTAGTATGCTACTCCTCAGCAGTGCGCATCCACGACCCCGTCGGCGATCGAACCCAGGAACTTCTGGCTCCGCGGCGAACGCTTTACCATTTTACCACTGAGTCGGCTCCCAACGGTTGATATTTCCAATTCAGCCAATTCATGATGCATTGCGCGACCTCCTCTATGCCATTGGTGAGTTACTGCCTCACACATTTGACACGGTTGAAATCTACTGATCATGTCTTCACACTAGAACTCCAGGAATTACCTCAAGGAGTTAGTCACTAGTGAGCTCATGTTAATTACAATTAGGGGAGTTTGTAGAGATAGTTAAGTGTTTAATTCAATTTTGATATCACGAATTGATCTGAATTAGACAACCATTGATCACCTGGAAGCACTGGACAGCTGTTTCGTCCTAGTATGCTACTCCTCAGCAGTGCGCATCCACGACCCCGTCGGCGATCGAACCCAGGAACTTCTGGCTCCGCGGCGAACGCTTTACCATTTTACCACTGAGTCGGCTCCCAACGGTTGATATTTCCAATTCAGCCAATTCATGATGCATTGCGCGACCTCCTCTATGCCATTGGTGAGTTACTGCCTCACACATTTGACACGGTTGAAATCTACTGATCATGTCTTCACACTAGAACTCCAGGAATTACCTCAAGGAGTTAGTCACTAGTGAGCTCATGTTAATTACAATTAGGGGAGTTTGTAGAGATAGTTAAGTGTTTAATTCAATTTTGATATCACGAATTGATCTGAATTAGACAACCATTGATCACCTGGAAGCACTGGACAGCTGTTTCGTCCTAGTATGCTACTCCTCAGCAGTGCGCATCCACGACCCCGTCGGCGATCGAACCCAGGAACTTCTGGCTCCGCGGCGAACGCTTTACCATTTTACCACTGAGTCGGCTCCCAACGGTTGATATTTCCAATTCAGCCAATTCATGATGCATTGCGCGACCTCCTCTATGCCATTGGTGAGTTACTGCCTCACACATTTGACACGGTTGAAATCTACTGATCATGTCTTCACACTAGAACTCCAGGAATTACCTCAAGGAGTTAGTCACTAGTGAGCTCATGTTAATTACAATTAGGGGAGTTTGTAGAGATAGTTAAGTGTTTAATTCAATTTTGATATCACGAATTGATCTGAATTAGACAACCATTGATCACCTGGAAGCACTGGACAGCTGTTTCGTCCTAGTATGCTACTCCTCAGCAGTGCGCATCCACGACCCCGTCGGCGATCGAACCCAGGAACTTCTGGCTCCGCGGCGAACGCTTTACCATTTTACCACTGAGTCGGCTCCCAACGGTTGATATTTCCAATTCAGCCAATTCATGATGCATTGCGCGACCTCCTCTATGCCATTGGTGAGTTACTGCCTCACACATTTGACACGGTTGAAATCTACTGATCATGTCTTCACACTAGAACTCCAGGAATTACCTCAAGGAGTTAGTCACTAGTGAGCTCATGTTAATTACAATTAGGGGAGTTTGTAGAGATAGTTAAGTGTTTAATTCAATTTTGATATCACGAATTGATCTGAATTAGACAACCATTGATCACCTGGAAGCACTGGACAGCTGTTTCGTCCTAGTATGCTACTCCTCAGCAGTGCGCATCCACGACCCCGTCGGCGATCGAACCCAGGAACTTCTGGCTCCGCGGCGAACGCTTTACCATTTTACCACTGAGTCGGCTCCCAACGGTTGATATTTCCAATTCAGCCAATTCATGATGCATTGCGCGACCTCCTCTATGCCATTGGTGAGTTACTGCCTCACACATTTGACACGGTTGAAATCTACTGATCATGTCTTCACACTAGAACTCCAGGAATTACCTCAAGGAGTTAGTCACTAGTGAGCTCATGTTAATTACAATTAGGGGAGTTTGTAGAGATAGTTAAGTGTTTAATTCAATTTTGATATCACGAATTGATCTGAATTAGACAACCATTGATCACCTGGAAGCACTGGACAGCTGTTTCGTCCTAGTATGCTACTCCTCAGCAGTGCGCATCCACGACCCCGTCGGCGATCGAACCCAGGAACTTCTGGCTCCGCGGCGAACGCTTTACCATTTTACCACTGAGTCGGCTCCCAACGGTTGATATTTCCAATTCAGCCAATTCATGATGCATTGCGCGACCTCCTCTATGCCATTGGTGAGTTACTGCCTCACACATTTGACACGGTTGAAATCTACTGATCATGTCTTCACACTAGAACTCCAGGAATTACCTCAAGGAGTTAGTCACTAGTGAGCTCATGTTAATTACAATTAGGGGAGTTTGTAGAGATAGTTAAGTGTTTAATTCAATTTTGATATCACGAATTGATCTGAATTAGACAACCATTGATCACCTGGAAGCACTGGACAGCTGTTTCGTCCTAGTATGCTACTCCTCAGCAGTGCGCATCCACGACCCCGTCGGCGATCGAACCCAGGAACTTCTGGCTCCGCGGCGAACGCTTTACCATTTTACCACTGAGTCGGCTCCCAACGGTTGATATTTCCAATTCAGCCAATTCATGATGCATTGCGCGACCTCCTCTATGCCATTGGTGAGTTACTGCCTCACACATTTGACACGGTTGAAATCTACTGATCATGTCTTCACACTAGAACTCCAGGAATTACCTCAAGGAGTTAGTCACTAGTGAGCTCATGTTAATTACAATTAGGGGAGTTTGTAGAGATAGTTAAGTGTTTAATTCAATTTTGATATCACGAATTGATCTGAATTAGACAACCATTGATCACCTGGAAGCACTGGACAGCTGTTTCGTCCTAGTATGCTACTCCTCAGCAGTGCGCATCCACGACCCCGTCGGCGATCGAACCCAGGAACTTCTGGCTCCGCGGCGAACGCTTTACCATTTTACCACTGAGTCGGCTCCCAACGGTTGATATTTCCAATTCAGCCAATTCATGATGCATTGCGCGACCTCCTCTATGCCATTGGTGAGTTACTGCCTCACACATTTGACACGGTTGAAATCTACTGATCATGTCTTCACACTAGAACTCCAGGAATTACCTCAAGGAGTTAGTCACTAGTGAGCTCATGTTAATTACAATTAGGGGAGTTTGTAGAGATAGTTAAGTGTTTAATTCAATTTTGATATCACGAATTGATCTGAATTAGACAACCATTGATCACCTGGAAGCACTGGACAGCTGTTTCGTCCTAGTATGCTACTCCTCAGCAGTGCGCATCCACGACCCCGTCGGCGATCGAACCCAGGAACTTCTGGCTCCGCGGCGAACGCTTTACCATTTGACCACTGAGTCGGCTCCCAACGGTTGATATTTCCAATTCAGCCAATTCATGATGCATTGCGCGACCTCCTCTATGCCATTGGTGAGTTACTGCCTCACACATTTGACACGGTTGAAATCTACTGATCATGTCTTCACACTAGAACTCCAGGAATTACCTCAAGGAGTTAGTCACTAGTGAGCTCATGTTAATTACAATTAGGGGAGTTTGTAGAGATAGTTAAGTGTTTAATTCAATTTTGATATCACGAATTGATCTGAATTAGACAACCATTGATCACCTGGAAGCACTGGACAGCTGTTTCGTCCTAGTATGCTACTCCTCAGCAGTGCGCATCCACGACCCCGTCGGCGATCGAACCCAGGAACTTCTGGCTCCGCGGCGAACGCTTTACCATTTTACCACTGAGTCGGCTCCCAACGGTTGATATTTCCAATTCAGCCAATTCATGATGCATTGCGCGACCTCCTCTATGCCATTGGTGAGTTACTGCCTCACACATTTGACACGGTTGAAATCTACTGATCATGTCTTCACACTAGAACTCCAGGAATTACCTCAAGGAGTTAGTCACTAGTGAGCTCATGTTAATTACAATTAGGGGAGTTTGTAGAGATAGTTAAGTGTTTAATTCAATTTTGATATCACGAATTGATCTGAATTAGACAACCATTGATCACCTGGAAGCACTGGACAGCTGTTTCGTCCTAGTATGCTACTCCTCAGCAGTGCGCATCCACGACCCCGTCGGCGATCGAACCCAGGAACTTCTGGCTCCGCGGCGAACGCTTTACCATTTTACCACTGAGTCGGCTCCCAACGGTTGATATTTCCAATTCAGCCAATTCATGATGCATTGCGCGACCTCCTCTATGCCATTGGTGAGTTACTGCCTCACACATTTGACACGGTTGAAATCTACTGATCATGTCTTCACACTAGAACTCCAGGAATTACCTCAAGGAGTTAGTCACTAGTGAGCTCATGTTAATTACAATTAGGGGAGTTTGTAGAGATAGTTAAGTGTTTAATTCAATTTTGATATCACGAATTGATCTGAATTAGACAACCATTGATCACCTGGAAGCACTGGACAGCTGTTTCGTCCTAGTATGCTACTCCTCAGCAGTGCGCATCCACGACCCCGTCGGCGATCGAACCCAGGAACTTCTGGCTCCGCGGCGAACGCTTTACCATTTTACCACTGAGTCGGCTCCCAACGGTTGATATTTCCAATTCAGCCAATTCATGATGCATTGCGCGACCTCCTCTATGCCATTGGTGAGTTACTGCCTCACACATTTGACACGGTTGAAATCTACTGATCATGTCTTCACACTAGAACTCCAGGAATTACCTCAAGGAGTTAGTCACTAGTGAGCTCATGTTAATTACAATTAGGGGAGTTTGTAGAGATAGTTAAGTGTTTAATTCAATTTTGATATCACGAATTGATCTGAATTAGACAACCATTGATCACCTGGAAGCACTGGACAGCTGTTTCGTCCTAGTATGCTACTCCTCAGCAGTGCGCATCCACGACCCCGTCGGCGATCGAACCCAGGAACTTCTGGCTCCGCGGCGAACGCTTTACCATTTTACCACTGAGTCGGCTCCCAACGGTTGATATTTCCAATTCAGCCAATTCATGATGCATTGCGCGACCTCCTCTATGCCATTGGTGAGTTACTGCCTCACACATTTGACACGGTTGAAATCTACTGATCATGTCTTCACACTAGAACTCCAGGAATTACCTCAAGGAGTTAGTCACTAGTGAGCTCATGTTAATTACAATTAGGGGAGTTTGTAGAGATAGTTAAGTGTTTAATTCAATTTTGATATCACGAATTGATCTGAATTAGACAACCATTGATCACCTGGAAGCACTGGACAGCTGTTTCGTCCTAGTATGCTACTCCTCAGCAGTGCGCATCCACGACCCCGTCGGCGATCGAACCCAGGAACTTCTGGCTCCGCGGCGAACGCTTTACCATTTTACCACTGAGTCGGCTCCCAACGGTTGATATTTCCAATTCAGCCAATTCATGATGCATTGCGCGACCTCCTCTATGCCATTGGTGAGTTACTGCCTCACACATTTGACACGGTTGAAATCTACTGATCATGTCTTCACACTAGAACTCCAGGAATTACCTCAAGGAGTTAGTCACTAGTGAGCTCATGTTAATTACAATTAGGGGAGTTTGTAGAGATAGTTAAGTGTTTAATTCAATTTTGATATCACGAATTGATCTGAATTAGACAACCATTGATCACCTGGAAGCACTGGACAGCTGTTTCGTCCTAGTATGCTACTCCTCAGCAGTGCGCATCCACGACCCCGTCGGCGATCGAACCCAGGAACTTCTGGCTCCGCGGCGAACGCTTTACCATTTTACCACTGAGTCGGCTCCCAACGGTTGATATTTCCAATTCAGCCAATTCATGATGCATTGCGCGACCTCCTCTATGCCATTGGTGAGTTACTGCCTCACACATTTGACACGGTTGAAATCTACTGATCATGTCTTCACACTAGAACTCCAGGAATTACCTCAATGAGTTAGTCACTAGTGAGCTCATGTTAATTACAATTAGGGGAGTTTGTAGAGATAGTTAAGTGTTTAATTCAATTTTGATATCACGAATTGATCTGAATTAGACAACCATTGATCACCTGGAAGCACTGGACAGCTGTTTCGTCCTAGTATGCTACTCCTCAGCAGTGCGCATCCACGACCCCGTCGGCGATCGAACCCAGGAACTTCTGGCTCCGCGGCGAACGCTTTACCATTTTACCACTGAGTCGGCTCCCAACGGTTGATATTTCCAATTCAGCCAATTCATGATGCATTGCGCGACCTCCTCTATGCCATTGGTGAGTTACTGCCTCACACATTTGACACGGTTGAAATCTACTGATCATGTCTTCACACTAGAACTCCAGGAATTACCTCAAGGAGTTAGTCACTAGTGAGCTCATGTTAATTACAATTAGGGGAGTTTGTAGAGATAGTTAAGTGTTTAATTCAATTTTGATATCACGAATTGATCTGAATTAGACAACCATTGATCACCTGGAAGCACTGGACAGCTGTTTCGTCCTAGTATGCTACTCCTCAGCAGTGCGCATCCACGACCCCGTCGGCGATCGAACCCAGGAACTTCTGGCTCCGCGGCGAACGCTTTACCATTTTACCACTGAGTCGGCTCCCAACGGTTGATATTTCCAATTCAGCCAATTCATGATGCATTGCGCGACCTCCTCTATGCCATTGGTGAGTTACTGCCTCACACATTTGACACGGTTGAAATCTACTGATCATGTCTTCACACTAGAACTCCAGGAATTACCTCAATGAGTTAGTCACTAGTGAGCTCATGTTAATTACAATTAGGGGAGTTTGTAGAGATAGTTAAGTGTTTAATTCAATTTTGATATCACGAATTGATCTGAATTAGACAACCATTGATCACCTGGAAGCACTGGACAGCTGTTTCGTCCTAGTATGCTACTCCTCAGCAGTGCGCATCCACGACCCCGTCGGCGATCGAACCCAGGAACTTCTGGCTCCGCGGCGAACGCTTTACCATTTTACCACTGAGTCGGCTCCCAACGGTTGATATTTCCAATTCAGCCAATTCATGATGCATTGCGCGACCTCCTCTATGCCATTGGTGAGTTACTGCCTCACACATTTGACACGGTTGAAATCTACTGATCATGTCTTCACACTAGAACTCCAGGAATTACCTCAAGGAGTTAGTCACTAGTGAGCTCATGTTAATTACAATTAGGGGAGTTTGTAGAGATAGTTAAGTGTTTAATTCAATTTTGATATCACGAATTGATCTGAATTAGACAACCATTGATCACCTGGAAGCACTGGACAGCTGTTTCGTCCTAGTATGCTACTCCTCAGCAGTGCGCATCCACGACCCCGTCGGCGATCGAACCCAGGAACTTCTGGCTCCGCGGCGAACGCTTTACCATTTTACCACTGAGTCGGCTCCCAACGGTTGATATTTCCAATTCAGCCAATTCATGATGCATTGCGCGACCTCCTCTATGCCATTGGTGAGTTACTGCCTCACACATTTGACACGGTTGAAATCTACTGATCATGTCTTCACACTAGAACTCCAGGAATTACCTCAAGGAGTTAGTCACTAGTGAGCTCATGTTAATTACAATTAGGGGAGTTTGTAGAGATAGTTAAGTGTTTAATTCAATTTTGATATCACGAATTGATCTGAATTAGACAACCATTGATCACCTGGAAGCACTGGACAGCTGTTTCGTCCTAGTATGCTACTCCTCAGCAGTGCGCATCCACGACCCCGTCGGCGATCGAACCCAGGAACTTCTGGCTCCGCGGCGAACGCTTTACCATTTTACCACTGAGTCGGCTCCCAACGGTTGATATTTCCAATTCAGCCAATTCATGATGCATTGCGCGACCTCCTCTATGCCATTGGTGAGTTACTGCCTCACACATTTGACACGGTTGAAATCTACTGATCATGTCTTCACACTAGAACTCCAGGAATTACCTCAAGGAGTTAGTCACTAGTGAGCTCATGTTAATTACAATTAGGGGAGTTTGTAGAGATAGTTAAGTGTTTAATTCAATTTTGATATCACGAATTGATCTGAATTAGACAACCATTGATCACCTGGAAGCACTGGACAGCTGTTTCGTCCTAGTATGCTACTCCTCAGCAGTGCGCATCCACGACCCCGTCGGCGATCGAACCCAGGAACTTCTGGCTCCGCGGCGAACGCTTTACCATTTGACCACTGAGTCGGCTCCCAACGGTTGATATTTCCAATTCAGCCAATTCATGATGCATTGCGCGACCTCCTCTATGCCATTGGTGAGTTACTGCCTCACACATTTGACACGGTTGAAATCTACTGATCATGTCTTCACACTAGAACTCCAGGAATTACCTCAAGGAGTTAGTCACTAGTGAGCTCATGTTAATTACAATTAGGGGAGTTTGTAGAGATAGTTAAGTGTTTAATTCAATTTTGATATCACGAATTGATCTGAATTAGACAACCATTGATCACCTGGAAGCACTGGACAGCTGTTTCGTCCTAGTATGCTACTCCTCAGCAGTGCGCATCCACGACCCCGTCGGCGATCGAACCCAGGAACTTCTGGCTCCGCGGCGAACGCTTTACCATTTTACCACTGAGTCGGCTCCCAACGGTTGATATTTCCAATTCAGCCAATTCATGATGCATTGCGCGACCTCCTCTATGCCATTGGTGAGTTACTGCCTCACACATTTGACACGGTTGAAATCTACTGATCATGTCTTCACACTAGAACTCCAGGAATTACCTCAAGGAGTTAGTCACTAGTGAGCTCATGTTAATTACAATTAGGGGAGTTTGTAGAGATAGTTAAGTGTTTAATTCAATTTTGATATCACGAATTGATCTGAATTAGACAACCATTGATCACCTGGAAGCACTGGACAGCTGTTTCGTCCTAGTATGCTACTCCTCAGCAGTGCGCATCCACGACCCCGTCGGCGATCGAACCCAGGAACTTCTGGCTCCGCGGCGAACGCTTTACCATTTTACCACTGAGTCGGCTCCCAACGGTTGATATTTCCAATTCAGCCAATTCATGATGCATTGCGCGACCTCCTCTATGCCATTGGTGAGTTACTGCCTCACACATTTGACACGGTTGAAATCTACTGATCATGTCTTCACACTAGAACTCCAGGAATTACCTCAAGGAGTTAGTCACTAGTGAGCTCATGTTAATTACAATTAGGGGAGTTTGTAGAGATAGTTAAGTGTTTAATTCAATTTTGATATCACGAATTGATCTGAATTAGACAACCATTGATCACCTGGAAGCACTGGACAGCTGTTTCGTCCTAGTATGCTACTCCTCAGCAGTGCGCATCCACGACCCCGTCGGCGATCGAACCCAGGAACTTCTGGCTCCGCGGCGAACGCTTTACCATTCGACCACTGAGTCGGCTCCCAACGGTTGATATTTCCAATTCAGCCAATTCATGATGCATTGCGCGACCTCCTCTATGCCATTGGTGAGTTACTGCCTCACACATTTGACACGGTTGAAATCTACTGATCATGTCTTCACACTAGAACTCCAGGAATTACCTCAATGAGTTAGTCACTAGTGAGCTCATGTTAATTACAATTAGGGGAGTTTGTAGAGATAGTTAAGTGTTTAATTCAATTTTGATATCACGAATTGATCTGAATTAGACAACCATTGATCACCTGGAAGCACTGGACAGCTGTTTCGTCCTAGTATGCTACTCCTCAGCAGTGCGCATCCACGACCCCGTCGGCGATCGAACCCAGGAACTTCTGGCTCCGCGGCGAACGCTTTACCATTTTACCACTGAGTCGGCTCCCAACGGTTGATATTTCCAATTCAGCCAATTCATGATGCATTGCGCGACCTCCTCTATGCCATTGGTGAGTTACTGCCTCACACATTTGACACGGTTGAAATCTACTGATCATGTCTTCACACTAGAACTCCAGGAATTACCTCAATGAGTTAGTCACTAGTGAGCTCATGTTAATTACAATTAGGGGAGTTTGTAGAGATAGTTAAGTGTTTAATTCAATTTTGATATCACGAATTGATCTGAATTAGACAACCATTGATCACCTGGAAGCACTGGACAGCTGTTTCGTCCTAGTATGCTACTCCTCAGCAGTGCGCATCCACGACCCCGTCGGCGATCGAACCCAGGAACTTCTGGCTCCGCGGCGAACGCTTTACCATTCGACCACTGAGTCGGCTCCCAACGGTTGATATTTCCAATTCAGCCAATTCATGATGCATTGCGCGACCTCCTCTATGCCATTGGTGAGTTACTGCCTCACACATTTGACACGGTTGAAATCTACTGATCATGTCTTCACACTAGAACTCCAGGAATTACCTCAAGGAGTTAGTCACTAGTGAGCTCATGTTAATTACAATTAGGGGAGTTTGTAGAGATAGTTAAGTGTTTAATTCAATTTTGATATCACGAATTGATCTGAATTAGACAACCATTGATCACCTGGAAGCACTGGACAGCTGTTTCGTCCTAGTATGCTACTCCTCAGCAGTGCGCATCCACGACCCCGTCGGCGATCGAACCCAGGAACTTCTGGCTCCGCGGCGAACGCTTTACCATTTTACCACTGAGTCGGCTCCCAACGGTTGATATTTCCAATTCAGCCAATTCATGATGCATTGCGCGACCTCCTCTATGCCATTGGTGAGTTACTGCCTCACACATTTGACACGGTTGAAATCTACTGATCATGTCTTCACACTAGAACTCCAGGAATTACCTCAAGGAGTTAGTCACTAGTGAGCTCATGTTAATTACAATTAGAGGAGTTTGTAGAGATAGTTAAGTGTTTAATTCAATTTTGATATCACGAATTGATCTGAATTAGACAACCATTGATCACCTGGAAGCACTGGACAGCTGTTTCGTCCTAGTATGCTACTCCTCAGCAGTGCGCATCCACGACCCCGTCGGCGATCGAACCCAGGAACTTCTGGCTCCGCGGCGAACGCTTTACCATTTTACCACTGAGTCGGCTCCCAACGGTTGATATTTCCAATTCAGCCAATTCATGATGCATTGCGCGACCTCCTCTATGCCATTGGTGAGTTACTGCCTCACACATTTGACACGGTTGAAATCTACTGATCATGTCTTCACACTAGAACTCCAGGAATTACCTCAAGGAGTTAGTCACTAGTGAGCTCATGTTAATTACAATTAGGGGAGTTTGTAGAGATAGTAAGTGTTTAATTCAATTTTGATATCACGAATTGATCTGAATTAGACAACCATTGATCACCTGGAAGCACTGGACAGCTGTTTCGTCCTAGTATGCTACTCCTCAGCAGTGCGCATCCACGACCCCGTCGGCGATCGAACCCAGGAACTTCTGGCTCCGCGGCGAACGCTTTACCATTGGACCACTGAGTCGGCTCCCAACGGTTGATATTCCAATTCAGCCAATCATGATGCATTGCGCGACCTCCTCTATGCATTGGTGAGTTACTGCCTCACACATTTGACACGGTTGAAATCTACTGATCATGTCTTCACACTAGAACTCAGGAATTACCTCAATGAGTTAGTCACTAGTGAGCTCATGTAATTACAATTAGAGGAGTTTGTAGAAATAGTTAAGTGTTTAATTCATTTTGATATCACGAATTGATCTGAATTAGACAACCATTGATCACTGGAAGCACTGGACAGCTGTTTCGTCCTAGTATGCTACTCCTCAGCAGTGCGCATCCACGACCCCGTCGGCGATCGAACCCAGGAACTTCTGGCTCCGCGGCGAACGCTTTACCATTTTACCACTGAGTCGGCTCCCTACGGTTGATATTTCCAATTCAGCCAATTCATGATGCATTGCGCGACCTC